>JABMBR010005694.1:0-13924 GCA_018881525.1 Meteorus sp. PSUC_FEM 10030008
ATATATATATATATATTCCGGGGCACTCATCGTTTCCATTGACGCTCAATGTACACAGGATGTTTGTTTGTCTTGGAATGTGTTTTGATAACGAAAAATACAAAATTAAAGATTATTTTCCTCAACTGTGTCACCGATAATCACAACTATTCTTGTCACTAAAAATAATAATTCAAACTTTGTAATTCCCGTGGATATAATTTTGGATTGTTTTTTTTTCTTCTTCCATCAACACACTACTCAATGAAAAGGAGATTGTGAAGAAACGAAACGATCAATGAAAGGTAATGTGGACGGCAGTGGAATGAATGGACTTCTTCTGGTTTCCTTAATGACATTAATTTCGCTCCATTATCATTATCACTATCATAATTATTATCATGTATCATTTTTTCTATCTTCGACACTGCATTTTGAATAAATATAACGACAATTTCAACGGAATGTAGGAATTCTGGCGGCATTTCACACGCACACGTGTTTCATGAATGAAATATTTCACCGAGATCGTGTTTGTTTTTTTCAATAAGTTATAAAGATGACGCAACTCATCAACCATGCTGCACGTGACCCTTACACTGATAAACTTTATATTCTGATATGATTTGTGCTCTCACATATACATGGATATTGTTAACCAAATACGACGGAGTGATAAGTGGCGCTTGTTAAAAATACATCGGACTCAATTTCATAATTGCAGAGTTGGTTTGAATTTTTGATGTGATAAAACCTAATTTTGATAAAAATACCATCACTTTATCAGTACCAGTATCTGAACCTGACTAACGTTATTATCGTACGAAAACTGTTTGCCAACAAGCAATCGGGAATATTCATGAGTAAATATGGAAGGAACAATCATCATGAACTGATTGACAATATTATTGAAGCTCAGGAGAGAAGTTTTTATGCACTGAAGGAAAAAAAAACAAAACGTATTATAAACATAAAAATAGATAGAAGGGAGTAGCTCGTGATTGTATGGCTTATTTACTATTGATGCAGTATTCATGATATAATGATGTATAGAAAATAGATTCTATAAATAGACTCTGCCGTGATTACTGACTCATACAATAAATTTCACAGTAGCCACATGGCAATATCGATATTGTCAACATGGCATTCAGGTCTCACCTTCTCCTCTGGAGGAATGGGTTGATCTCCCAATTGAGGGAATTGTCATTTCGGCAAAGGCAGCAGCAATGACGGAAAATAAAATGATACCAATCGAAATGAGACTTGGCCGGGTGATTTTTCCACTGGAACATCTCCATCGCACAACACTCGATGCACATCTCGTTGTTCTACACTGATTGGCTGATCGCCATAAACATTGACGTTTAATCATCGTCCTTTCATCATGTGACCATTCATCGTTTTCACTACACTTTCCACTGGATATTAATTTCTCGTCATCAGATATTGACGTCAGTGAAATGTCTGGTTCACCTCGAAGTCGGTTACAGAGCTCACATTTATTGCTCGGGCTCGTCGACATCTCCAAATGAACAAGGCAATTTAGGCAACCGTGCGTGGTCATTGTTCCATCTCTCCTTCGTCTTTTACAATCATTGGAAGACTCCATTGGTGTGAGATTATACTTATGTTTGTATTTTTCCTCCTCTATTTCTATTATTTATTCTTCACCACTGTTACGTAATATTTGATTGCGGTTTTATTATTCGATTTTCTTGGTCGACTATGTCTCGAGTCGATGTACAAACACACACGAACACTGTCAGCGAATATCAGACATCGCACAGAGACACTACACACTGACGTTACCGCATTTTTAACAAAATTGTGGCGGGCGATACCGCACCATGGTCGATGAATTATTCGAAAAAAGAATTTCCATGCTCACGAAACAATCCATTCATAAGTGAATTGTTCGTCATACAAAGCGCACAGACGAGCTGCTACGCTATGCAACTCTGACGTTATTCGCCATAGAATCATTTCAATCACTCATAAATCCAACTGGTATTCCTTTATAAAAAAGTTTGTGTGTAAAACTTTTTGCGGGTTGCACACAAATGACGATGAGATTTGTTGACAGATAATAATGAACTCATAGATTTCATCATTACATCATTCAAACTGTTGACCTGGCATTGTCATCATCTTCTTTGCATTCTGTAACAAAGCCATGAACAAAAATATATTAATATTAGAATCACAAATTTTCTCTGAAACAAAATCATTAACATGATAGGTGGAAAAAAAGAGATGACCGGAAAATATTAATTGATATGAAATAATTTAATTCACTAGTTGATGAATGAAAAGTACCCCAGATGATTAAACTGTTTATTACAATTTATCCTACCCACGTCACTACAAGTAGTATTTTATAGCTTCTCATCAGTATAAAATATTCGATCGCATAAACATGTTTACGATGTGTTTTACGACTGCAGTTACACTCACTGTTCGTAACCAATACATGCCGGAGAACCATTGAACACGAACGAGAAATTGCAGAAATCAGGTACATCAAGAATAAGAATCATGAACGTGACTGCATTGCGATTTGAGGATTTACGTATTGGATATATATGCACACACATCCGGAACAATAACAGTCACACGTGGGAATCGAGAGCGGTTTATGATAATGATTCAAGGCTGTATGACGTACGGTTTATATAATAACTATTCATCTACACATAAATATGATAATTTTCTAAAAAAAAAAAATAAAAAATAAATCATTCACTAAACTAATTTTTTCAAATTAATCGAAATACAAAAAAAACATGCGAATTCAATAGCACAATTAATTAAAATTTCCGCACGATATAAGGTTTGTTGCATTCCCGAAAATCGCCATTCACAAATAACAATGGAACATGGATTCGGTAATACGTCGGAAAAGCAACTGTGCCATGTTCGAATGGCTCGAATAAAACATCACCAGAGCATAAGCGACAATGTAGGCAGTTAACTCAACATGATTGGGGACTGTACAATTCACAAAGCACTATTTTCACAGTTATATATACCATCATATCACCACTTTTTACTTGTGTAAAATTGAGCAAACATATATTGTGAACGAGATACATACAGTGGCGCGTTATGTATCCTCGTTTTGGCACAGTGCCGCGCGTTCTGATCCCACTCTTTTTCATTTACCACCCGAGATTGTCTTTATGGCGCCGACAGGTCGGATAAGTGCGGGAGAGGAGCGCAAAGTGAGTGGAGAATGAAAAAGAGAAAGAGGAACAACGCACATACGCGCGCAAAAAAAAAAGATGCATCATAGGGTGGCGACTACGAACGCGCGCGACAAGACTCGTTGAGACGAGGGTCAACTAGCATCATTCGATTAAACATAAATTCTTCTCCATAACAAGCAATAATTAATTTATTGCATTAATGCGGGGCCCGAAACGTCGGCAATAGTCAATTGTGTCCACGAAAATATCATTTGAATTTATTCAGAGCGATCCACTGAAATTAATGCTGTTAAACAACAACTTCAATGACATGTAAAAAAATCTATCAGTTGTGCAGAGTTTTTGCAATTGTAAACAACATGAAGGGTTTCAAAATAAATTGTTTCATTATTTGGATATTTTGTTGTGATTACGAATGGGTAATACGACAAACGATAGAAAATTTGCATAAACAGTGGAAGAAAGAAGAAGTGACATAGAAAATTATTTCAAGTAAATATGTCCATTTAATGTAATTCATTCTGGCAATGAGATGCAAAACAACAACATTGATGTCGACAGAAATTGCAAGCGTGCAATTTTGTATTTAATCCGAAAGTCATTGCCACGTGTACAACATCAATGTCTTCCAATAAGTTTGCCAAAGCTAATAAAAGACAGAACAACAATTGCGCAGTGGGTTGAGTATGAGAAAGTGAGAGAACTGAAAAAAAAATGCAATAGTCGAATGACGCGTGGAATTTTTAAACAATGATGACGTTAGATAATCAATGCTCTATGCATTTGAAGTAAATGATGTGAAAAATCGTGACGTCGCCTCTATTACGATCGATTACGTCTTGAGACGCGTCAATGAGGCGCTTCATCAATGATTGTTTCTCACGAGCCGCATTGACTTCATGATGTTTGTTTCTCTCTTAGATTTTTTATCTTCTCATCACGCTCGATACAATTCACAACACTCTCTACGACATATGACACTTATGAAAACACTCTATGTATACGTTAAAATTATCATCTCTTCATACAGACGATGACTATTTGATCTGTTGCGCCCTACTGTCAGACAATTATTTCTTGCGTTGGCGTTAACGTTAAATTTATTTGTTGACATACATGACGGATTGGTCCTAATTCAAGACAATCTCGAAATATTCCTCTCTCACCACGTACAATCTTCTATCAACGAAATTCACACAGGGATATCAATTTTATATCTTGCAATCGTAATCAGATTTAGAAAAGTTTATTCGTTTCGAACAAGAAGTTTCACGATGCTTTCGAAGTCTAGCCTCATATTGAACATAATTAGTGTTAATAAGATTTGACAAATTAGAGACAGGCCAAGTTATGAATTGTTGAGTGCAGGCCCATATAAAATGTTCAGCACAGTACAATCATGAAATGCTCTTCTCTGTAAATTATGACATTGTCACTATATTTTTTCATGCATTGCTGTGATTCTTAATTTATCCTTCAAACTATACTAAATATGATGCGATCTTCACAAAACTATCCAACGCAAGATAAATGAGAAACATCACCAAGAAATGATCTTAATTGCTTTGTGAATTCACAAATTATAATTTGTCATCTCAATAAAAAATCTCGTGAAAGATTCATAAAGACTCAGCAGTATTAGACAGAATTCTAACCATAAATTGGAATTGAAATTCCTCCAAAGAAGATAAACTCTCGAGATCAACGTGGTATTTTCCCTCCATGCAAATCAATTAGATTTTATCCGATACGTCTTAAACAAATAATCGAATGAATCGAGAACTCATGTTCAGATCCCATCGAATACAACACAATTGATACTCCACTCGATTTCTATTTATACATTTCGATTTGTGCCCAAAACTCGCAACTTCATCACCGTCAACCAACACTGCTCAACCCCACGTTCATGAATGCTGTAGCACAAGAATGAAGCACTGTAAATACATCGTGATTATACATCAGTTTCGATTGAATTGACAAGGGAGATGAAATGAATGAACGAGAAGTGTAACTACATTGAGAAACTAAAGTAGTAAACTCAACACTACCACTGCTCGCATTTCACTCTATCATTTGTTGCCAATATATGACATCTACATAGAAACATTGTCTTGTGAGTATCACATAGATAAACTTATGTTATATATCTACTCATTTAGGTGGTGAACACAAGTCACAAGTGAATCGGAGATGGCTAATGACATAGCGAGCGAGCGTGAAGGAGAGAGAGGAAGAGAGAAGAGTTTTGCGGCTGGGAATTTTGGCGAGAAATGGGACGCTCGATAAAACTATGACGCGCGAGCGTAGACAAGTCACACGGCTGCACTGGCTAAATTGATTTCTCACAGGAAATGCCTTTTGGCCTAAAATCGCTCTTCCGTCTAATATATATATACGTCCTGCTAAGTCTGTTTATAGAATTGACCCGGACTTTGGTGTTCAATTCTGAACACGAGCATGATCGTAAAAGGAGAAAATAAAATACAACGAATCATTTATCGACATGTGTGAATACTGTAACTAACAAAGAATCGTCCAGTATTTTTATCACAATAACAAATTCAATAAATAAATACGAAAACAATTTGGATTTAGATCACAACACACGAGAGCAATGAACACTGTTAGTCTTCATACAATTAATTTTTCATACCTGTCAAAACTTTTCAACTACACAAACATCATGAACATGTTTGATTAGCCATATATTTTACTTCTATAAATAAATTCTCGGTGAAAAAAAATGAAAAATGAATACATATGTAAAGAAAAATAATCAATTATAACTGTGTGATTAATTGGATCACTGTGCAACCATGAAAAAAGTAAAATAAACTGGCAATATTAAGTAGATACACCAACACTCGAGAATATTCTGTTAAAAACAATCATTTGGCTATTTATATAAATATTGGATATTAATTTGTTTTGAATTTGCATGAGAATGTGCAATGAAACTTTCGTAATTTTTCTACATTCATTGCATCCAAAACAACACTTCCATAGAATAATACGGAATGGGTAAAAACAAAATAATCAATTAAAATACGGAATATTGGATTTAGTAAATTTATCACAAAAATACAGGTGTCCAAATATTTTAAAATGCCTACCGAAAATGAAGCCAAATGATAGATTGTAATGAGTGAGAGAAAAAAATAAACAAAATGAAATAAATTGAATATTGAATTTCGGAGTTCAATGTCCTCAATGATATCACCACCGTCGATTTTGCTACAATACAAGTCTAGTCTGGTTAACTTCGGCTATATTGCGCGCAGTGATGATTGTGCTGCTGCGCGTACCGTATAGTAGTGGCATCGAAACGCCGGGGCAACACTGATACTGAATGGAACGAGATGATGGTCGATACTCTCGTCCCCTTGCCTTCATCGCGAACGCGCTCTTCCTTCCCGCCGTGCTTACGCTTACTAGCAAAAATATTGCTTTCCCTCTTTATTTTTCCTCACTTGCTCCTGCACTCTATTTTACTACCACACCCCACTTCTTGCGTACACTCTCCCGTTACTCCCCGTTGCCTGGTCAACGCTTTGATATCACGGCCAATCGTCGTTGAGCACAGAGTACGCGCATTTTATGTGTATACGTACGCTATTATACGGTGGCTGCAGCGCAGTAGTAAATGCGCGAAGCAGCACGACGGCAGTTTCTGCATTCATGCGCCCCAGGACGAGTGTGGACAACTAAGGGCGACGGGAAGTGTGCATAATCGAGCAAAGCAGACATAGACCAAAAGAGAGGCACACATTCCGCTACTTCATACGCCACACTTTTATACATCTGCATTCAATGTTTATATGTTTCACTACCACGACCGTCAAGTCGGGTCAAGATTCATTGTCGTATAGAGTCGCAATGACACAGAGGTTGAGAGAATGAAATAAAATATTTTCAGACGATATCGGTATACAAGTCTAAACGAGAAAACAATTTCCCGGATGTGAACCACTGAATGTTGTCGAACCCGACTGGCTCCAGTGCTTGTGAACTGGACTCGGCGAAACTCGGTAACTTTCGGGCTCGCGCATTTCATTTCTTTATCCTCCTCATCTACATACATATGTCTGTATTATTATTGTTGTTGTTATTATTCCTATTATTTAGACGTTTTCTAGTTATTATGAGTGAATTAGTTCTCAGTCAACGTCACACTCAACCAAATTAACGATGCAGAAATAATTCGAGACGTGTATTCTCACTTCGTAAAATTACTGAGTCAATACATCTATGAATTATTTTAGCTATATTACTGTTAATTATCATCATTGCAAACGGATACCGAGAAAGCCATGTACAAGCGTTCATCTTTCTCTCGCTTACAAACTATGATAAGAACTCTGGAGATAGACTTGGGGTGAGGAAAACCAGGTGTGAGTTCACAATAAAATTCTATTGATGTTTCAACTCTTGAATAGAATTTTCATGTTGTATTTGTCGGAATGTGACACGACAATTTTGGAAGTCAGGGAAAATATTGTTGAATTATTATGTGAGTGTTGAAATTTCATCGTATTTTCTTCACATGTTTTTGTAGCAGCAAACCTTGGTGTCTAAATATAAATGCCGTGATTATCATGACACTTGTAGGAAATAATTCGCAATCACTATCATCAGTCGTGCAGTATAGCAGTGTATTTAAATTTTTTTTTCTGTTCAGTCTTTTTTTCCTCTTTTGAAAATTTATCTACTCATGAATTTCAAACATTTCAGTCAACATGTCATCGCTCTAACATGAATTAAAATTTTCAAAGAACCGCTATGTGTAAGAGACACAACATTTTTACAGTTGACATGAAATCTTCCCCGTCTTTGGTGTCACTTTGTTCATTGAAATTGATGAAGATAATGAGCTGCAACGATCGAAAATTATGGAGTTCTACGATTCATGTCACTTCAATTCTGAACAAATGATGGAAATTCAAAATTTTCCCACGCCGATTTCAGATAAATTGGCCGGATATTTTATGATAATTTTGAATGACCATGCCCAATTGTCTAGAAAAAATAACTCAGAGTGAATTTTCGTTAAAATTGTTATTCTGCGATGAAACAATCGTCAATATACCCAATTGAAATTCAGAGAATTATGAAAACGAATGTTTGAATTGATACGCGAATTGGGCACAGAATTTCTATGAGAACCCCGGTTGTCTAAGGGTGGTTGTGTGAACCAGGGCGTGGGTGGATTATGCAAGTGGTGGAAGGGCTGGTAGTGGTGAAGAAGTGGGGAATGGCTTGGCGCGGAGAAGGAAGGTGGTATATAGTATGTATGATACTACGCCGCAGTGTAAGGGGAGAAGAGGCCGATCGATGCCGGCCAAAACATCGCCACATGCCCAAGTTGTTCTCGCGCGACAAACTATCGTATACAACGACGGCGACGACAACGAGAACGATGCACCATGCTCATATTGCAATTCACGACTGTTGTTACTGGTGCAATGTTGCACAGTCACGATAGACGTACCTATCATTTTGGTCATTTGCGAAAATTACGTTCGCAGAATACGATAAACTATCCAACATTAATAAATAAATGAAGAAAGGTTGAGCGATAATAAACGAAGAGCTGCAAAGCACCAATATCATATAATCTCATTTGTATTCATAGAAAAGTCGACTTAGACCTCATGCTGATAGTGTACACCAAACTTAAAAGAATGACGAAATCTTTTCATTCTCATTTTCCAATCGAGTCAAAAACAGAAAAGGAAATAATCGTGTTGAAGTAAAATTGTAAATAAATAATCTTTGATTTACAACTTTGACACAAAATTTTCCACACGATCTTCATGGGAGAATCATCATCAGATATTTAAGTATGATTTTATATTATCACTAAATCATCTCGTATGATAAAATGTATAATTTGATGAAAAGACGCGACCGCATGTTAATAAATATAATCCATAAACTGGCATACGATTCTTGATTTGAAATATCGACACAAATATGTTTTCATGTTACTTGGAACTATTTTTTTTCTCATTCATGTTTACCAACCACGAGCAAACAGTTTGTTTTCTTCAAATTGGTTATTTACAAGAATTACATAGAAATTCCATACATTATGGTAAACAGAATATATAATCAAAGTGCGATTACGCGATTCATCGTCACACTGCCAGTTTCCCGACTGCGACGCATTTGTAAACTAGTCAATGATAGAGCGCCCTTGCGCAAGCGTATATACATATATATAGAACTTCACTGTCATTCGAGGAAACATTTATTTGCGCGTGAACTCAAGTGCCAGCGTTCATATCGATGGATAATTGAAACGTAATCATTGAAAACACCACTGCGAAACATATATATTGCTTGTTTACCGATGACGTCTTATTTTGTATTTTTATGTCGTGAACAATATAAAGAAAATTATAGCGCGAAGATGTTGGGATGACAAACGAATATGAAAAATAAATATCTGTGGTGCCACTGGTTGTCTTCTCAACATTCATTCCAAACTGCCACGTAATCGTACCGAATTTCCTTGAGAAAACTAGATAAACATAATGAGTAATGATTCGTATTAAAATTACTGTGATCTCATAAAAAAAAACTACGGAATTAACCGATGGACACGTGAATGAGATTGTGAATAACAAGAAGAAATGAAACGTTTAATCACCATTGAAATTTATCAGGAATGAATTGATTTCATCGTAGTGATTGGAACTCATCCAACCATTTGTTTTTGTTTTTGATATACTTATGGGTATTCGATACAGACAATGAATCGACACGTAAATTTTAATATTGTTTTCACACAACACCCAATGTTTACACCAAAGTTTGATCAACAAGTTAATGCAGTTGCTAATTAAGAATCAATGTGTGCTATAGCACTCTAATAAGCACGCGCTCGTGCAAGCAGAGACTGAACAACGAAACATAGAGAAACGCTAGTACGAATTACAGACATGCGCCGGCGACTTTTGTGTTTATATCACAAGATGCGGCGAAAATTCATACAAAGTATACGCCCGCGAAATTTTCTACCGTTATACAATACTAATAACCAGAGTAGAGGAATTGGATTTTCTGTGTGATGTGAATTTAGTACAGCTGTGTGAATCATGACGCGGTGCGAACATTGCAGTAAATAATTTGTGAAGGGTTGAATTTGAACAGAAGTATAAAAAGCTTTCATATTGGAATGGAGTCAAATGTGAAATGTTTCGTTGGAAATAATAAAGAAGTACGGTCGAAAGTGTTCTATCACAGAGTTCCATTTCCGGGCTCTTTTTTTAACAAAAAAACGTAATAGGTGTCGTAATTCCATATAGGGTAGAAATTATCCAAGTCAATATGTTCGAGTGTAATAGGTTGAACAGAAAAGTGAACTTCCAATAAGGAAAAAAATGAATTAAGATAGAAATTCCTGTTGATTATATTTAACCGTTCAAATGACGTCCAATGTTTCTTTACATTCCAGGGATCGTCTATAGAATCGTGGGAGTCAAATTTCGTTAGAATTAATTCAATATATTTTAATAAAGAGAAGTATTACACCGATTACCTGAAAGCGATCACTCTTTTGAGACATCCGAACCTTGAAACACTCCACAGAATACAGGTATGAATGAGAATGGCAAGGAGAGTCCGGAGTTCACCTCAAGGAAATACGATAGAATTTTCATTGGTAAATATTAGGAATTGTGAAATTAGTAACGCGTGAGGTACACTTCGATATAAATATTTTTGAATGAAGATTGTGTTGTCGTTCTTATAACGGAAAGCCAGGAGGAACGGATCTTCTGTTCCATTTCAATTAATTTGAATTCCGTAGAAATTCCGACTTGTGTATTCTTCAATACAATTATATTGATTCATTAATTTGATTAATCTGAAAAATAATATAATTCATTTCACGGTATTACGATTGATTGCGCCATATTATTATAAATGATTTTGAGAATTATATTAAATTGGACGTTATTTATTATCATATTAATACTTATACGTCACTGATTAAATTATTGATGTATAGTGGTACTGATGAATATTCAACATGGGCGTTTCATTCATTATAAATACCGAATACATCAAATTCCTGGATCAATTCAGTCCTTGTTTCCTTATGACTGCTTGTGATAACCAAAATATATCGTATACTTCGGAAGATTACAATTGTGATACTTAGATTGAAATATAAACTTCTGAAGAAAAGACCATACGATAATTATTCCTAACGGAATATTTTCGCCCACGGCTACATAATTATTTCTATTGACGTGTGTGGTCTTCATTTTTTTTTTCATCACCCTTTTGTTCTCACACAGAATATCATACATGAATTATGAAACATTGCAATGAGTTTCGAAAACGTGTGAAGACCCTACACACGAATGAAAAAAACATCGTTGTATCTGCAAGGTGATGGAGAAAAGAGAGGGCATGCGCGCGCGCGCGTTTACTGTGCTAGGTCCCAACTCACACGCACGAATAAATGATGGTATAGGGATAGGCGATGAGAATGGACGGTGGTAAAAGAGTATGCATGTGTATCGTGGCGAAATCATGGCGGGAGGGTGAAGAAAAGGAATGGAGAAGGAACTGAGACGCGACGTCCAGACTACGCCGGTCATTGACTACACAAAAATATCCTGGAATGCATGTAGTATATATCTACAGCGAGACGACACTTTGTGACTCGCTAACATCTCAAACATGCAATGAAGAATTACAGGACTTGTGTACAGTCGTTTTGCATGACGACGACGACGACGACGACGATGATGATGGTGATGATGATGATGATGATGATGATGATGATGATGATGATGATGATGGTGACGACGACGCTCTGCCTAGCTCCAATCTTCAGGAAATACCTCTAGCCGCGTACATTGATCTTCAATATATAACCATATATCAATAGTAGCAACATTTATTTTTAAACCACGGACGCGCGTTCAACTGAGCAAAGTGTTTCTGACGGCTTTGTCTGTATCTAGAACACTTGAGAAAGTTTGTTCTATTGATGACGACGTTACTATCTGGATTCTATATGTAGCTGAAACCTTCTACATAACGACGACGACAACATACGAAGGCATCGAGATTAAATACACCAGCACACATTTAAGCATTCTCACCGAGAACTACGACGACAGTCGCTTTCAAGACATCACCTATTTCTTCTCACAATTTTCTCTTCTATTTTTTTTTGCCAATGTATCACAAATACGTGTACCCAATTTAATGATACTCCGGAATAAATACAAAGTATGACTTCATCTGTATCCATTTATTCTTATTGTTACGATAATGTTTGACTCGATAAAGATAAAATTTCAATATGACATATTGTACTATTACGATAGCGTTTGTTGATTCCTTTGCGAACGACGAAGAATAAAAGTGAAAACAAGTGTATAAATAGATAAAATGAAAAGTTGGACAAACAAATGAACTAAGTACGGAGTATCAAGAGCCAATGTCGATATCGAATGATGACATACAGTAGAATGTTACAAATCATGACAAGATCTTAAAATATCTTCCAAGTGGGTGTGTAGAGATTGTGCAGACATCATTCATTTGTAATAGATAGAATGCAATGGAATTGGCTGCGTTGAAGAAAAAATAATAGGAAAACATCGTGTTTGTGTGTAAGCAACGATGTCATAATGAAAACGGATGGACAGCATTGAGTTCGAAATGAGCATGTGTACATATTAGTGAATATATATCGCAAAGAGTTAACTTACCAAACCACAGTACGCCACAGCGTGTTCCAAAAATTCCACGCCAAACTCAGTTAATGTACAGACTGCTTGAGTAAAACATCAAAACCACTTATTAACCGACATAAAATCAACGTCAAAATGATTCATGCAAAGTATGAGAACTTTCATGATAGTTGATTATAATAAGATATGAACATAAATACGATAATTTCGTGGTACACAAAATTTTCACACACTACTCGACACAAGTTGTTTACTACAACCGCACACACCACGCCATGCTCCTTTTCTTCGTATACTTCGTGTTCCTTCGTTCGACTCCGATCACTCTGCGAACCGAGCAAAACAAGAATATGCGCAGTTTTCTACGGCGCATTGGTGCACTCTCCCGTGTTAGAGAATTCACCGGATATATGAATTCTTATCAGATGGTCGGTTTTTTTCTCTTCATGATTCCAACAATTACTCCTGTTGACAGTTTATAGTATATTTATTGATCCATGCAGGTAGAATTGTTCTTTCTTTCTATCATTCGCATAGCAGATGTAATTGATGATTATTAAGAATGGATACAGATAGGTCATTGTCCCACCATGTGGAAAATTGCGTTTTATGGCACTGAAGCACATATTGATATTAATTCAGTGTGCATATTTGATCTGCTGCTGCCCTCTCCACATTCATTTGTATTAACCTCAGTTTCCTGCGCTTCACTTTATCAACTGGAGATAGAAACGCAAGAATTATCCTATTCAATTCAGTACCGATGCTAATAACCCAATGTTGGCGAATTGGCGATACTACACTGATAAAAAAACCATTTTGATTCAAGAGCAATACTCTTGATCCAAGAGAGTCTTTCTGTAGAGAAGCCGTTGTCTCACTTCAAGAATTTCTTGTCTTGAATTATTGTTTCTAGGCATAAAAGAATAGATATCTTCGATCGATAACGTTAAAAACTTGATTCAACTCGACATTTGACGTAATGCGTGATCTTATGGAAGGAGTGCACAGATA
>JABMBR010005695.1:0-66014 GCA_018881525.1 Meteorus sp. PSUC_FEM 10030008
AAAATGAATATATTTTGTGTGATAGTGAGTTGAAGTTTGATTAGTCTTTTATGTTTTACTCCACTTTTTTTGCCTGCCCATTACGAATTCCTTGTTTGATATTGGACTCTTGTTGACTATTCTCAGATGATCCTCCAGACTCGGGATTCGCCACTTGACTTACAGACGATTTCCCATCAGATATTTTTCCCGATGATCGTTGATTTGCTCGTGGCAGCGGCAATAAAGGTAGTATAAAAATAGCCGCAAGTGCCAACAGGTGTGGAATCAGGTACATAGCGCTACGAATTGCAATCACAATATTTCACATAATGTGGATCGGATGTATATACAGTTGTTATAAATGGTAAACAGAAGAAAATAAATACTCACAAGTATATTCTAACGCTTGGTATAAACTCTAATAGCACAAAGCTGAATGTATAGCAGGCCATACATATTCGTGTAGTAGTAAACGTCAACATATGGTAAAGAAATTTGGAAGACTCGGAGTAGAGGAACAATGGGCGGATATTGCGACGCACCTGGTTGAACATTTTTGAATAATGGAAATATAATTTGGCATCGAATCAATATGAATTCAGGGATCAACAGGAAAATTTATACTCACAGAACGTGCCGCAAAAGTTGCTAATGCTGCCGACGCAAACGTGAGGTAGTAACCAGGATAAAATCCATGCCACAGGGCTGAAAGCGCATACGTGAGAACCAACTGATACGGGCCACCACGTTCGTAAACGACCATCCTCAGCCATCTATTTGTGCCTTTGTTCCACGCTTCAATTGAATCTCTTAAACTTAACGACAATTCAAAACCGAGGATGTCGACATTGGAAATTAGATCCCATCGAGAATTTCCATTTTCATCGATACCATTATATCCCATTCCTGAATTGTTACATATCGCATCGGCAAAAAGCCACGCGTAATAATACTTGAATCGTACAATCATTGTTGAGATCATTAAATACCAAATTTTATATATCAACGATGTGTTCTCCAGAAAGTCACTCTCTTTTACCCTTTGCATGGGATATTGTGGCATGAACGTAACAAATATAACCGCACATGTTAAACTTGCTACGACTTTTTTGATGACAGCTTTGGTGGGAGATGGCTCCACAACAATATCATCTACTTTATCTGACCAATCGCTATAGAAACCCTTGAAAAAAAATGAAATATGAATTTATTTAATCTCTGCCACACTTACATGCTAATAGAAATCAACTGAAAATGAGAATAGCCTACCATATAAGCGGTTGATCCCTTAAATCGATGGGCATGAATAAAATCAATATAATCCCGGTAAAATATGACAGGGCCTGCCATTAATCCTTGGAAGTGAAAAACATAGCTGAAATATTCCAGTGCAGTTGGCATTATCCGCACTGCCTGATGTCGTTGGAGTGGCGTTAAATCTTTTTCAGCTCGTGTAATACCATCGTGAATGCTGTAAGCTAAGCTGATCACTTTCTGAGTTATAACCATGAGTGGACCTGTGATGTCGAGAGTGTATGATCCATACGCATATGTTTGCCGATAGAAGTGTACGCAGGAAAGATATGCGAGAGCTACTGCCAATACGACTCTATCAACAAGGAAACATCAAAAATTAATTCTTTCGATCATGATTTCGATTTAGCGAATTAATTACCTCTGCATGATTCGTGGATTTTGTGTGCGCATCGCCACGTAACATAATGCTGGAAGCCCGGCTAAGTGTACAGCCTGCCTATATCAAATAGAATGTGGATTAAACATTGTTTTCAAGTGAATATAAGGAAAAAAAATAGATTTTGAAATAGATGATTTACTGGCCAAAGCAGAACGATCCAAGGACAAGTCCACCAATCAATCCGTAGGCATGACGAGCTGCGGGGGTGATAAAATCTGGTTTCAAATAAATCCTCAATAGTCCAGCGAGTATTAGAGCAGTGAATTGACTCAAGACGAAGTTCATCTGACAAATATGAGGAAAATGCAATTCTTAAGCATTGAAATCGGCTGAGATCAGCTGCATTACTTCATAGAATATTCAAGGTTGAATGAAAAGAAACATTGGAAATATTAGTTTGAACACATGTATATTTGAGAACACTTTATCTGGCCTTATGTTAAGCTTGCATTACATAATTTGAAATCAATTTTCAAATTCTTCTACATTTTCCATTTCAGATTCATCTTCCTGTGCCACCATTTCTTCAGCATCACGACGGAATCTCATGCCAAAAGTGGCACCGAAATTTGGACTAATTCCACCACGTGGTCCTTGTTGAAAGCCACCATTCGCTCGCAAAAATGTATCTTTGTTTGGGTTCCACTCGTAATTCACACCGGCATGGGGGGTGAAGTGGCGCATGTCTGGTGTTTGAACACCACCATAAGCATTGAGATTCCTTCTTCCATCATTGAATATTTGATGTTGGTAATCCACTGACACCTGTGGTTTTTGATGTTCTGCGAAGACTCCAGTAACTCCGACACTTCCTTGTGGTGAACGACGGAATCTCCAACCCTAAAGATAGGAGGATAATATAAATTTATGAGATAAAGAGAAAATTCTGAGTTCAAAACATTGCATCCACAATTAATTGAGTATCTCACCGGTACTTGCACTTTGGGATTGAATGGTGGTGTGCCGAATGGTCGAGGAGTTGGGAATGTAGGCTGCCGTGGTATATCGCGGAAGCTTTCAGCACCATTGGTACTAACCACCAGAAGGACTGCTGCGATTCCCACGAATGATACTTTCATCATGATATATATTCTAGAAAAAATTCTTGAATGTAAGTAACAATTCTTCCAAAGAAATCTTTATAAAAAACTTAGGTATTTTTTCACTTACCTTACTTCTCAGTTGGAGTGATTGCGGGTTTGTGATGTTCTGTCCAATAATCCACTCAGCTTTTATACCGAATCACACAAGAGAAAATTGTGACCAATCATTTTATTACTTCTGCTGTTGGGAATCCTCTTTGTGGATTTTTCATAGGGGAATCCGGGTAGAACATTCATCCGCGGGGAATCCTCACACAAAAGTACACTATTGAGTTCATCGGGTTATTGTTGTCCAAGTCAAACCATTACTCTAAGCTGTCAACAACTTTATCGATGAAGCAGGGACTTCCCGCGAAATGAATTAATATCATCGTACAAACGAACGTAGAGGGGGAATTATTGTTTACCACAGACTACACGTCGATCAGTAACTCAATATCAAAATAGTGTACGCTCGTGTCTCATCCACATAGATCAGTTTACAGTGAAAAGCTTTTGATATAAATTGTGAACGGCGGTCAATAATTATTTTCATAATTTCGCCTAAAGTTTGAATTCGTTCAGTGTTGAGAGAAGGAAATGAATTATTACACAACGGAAGTAGGAAGTTTTGCAATATCTCTTCGAGCGTAAGTTATGATGAGACAAAAAACAGGGGGAACATCGTTTAGTATATTTTCAGTATTGAGAAAATCATTTATATTCGATCGAGAAATATCTCTTAATTAAATAGACCCCTGAGAAAATTACAATTTAATTATAAAGCTTTATAAGTATCGGACGATTTAACTCTTTGACCCCATAATATCATGAACGGTGTGGAAAAATTGCTGATCACTGGTGCATTCACTCCTAGTAGATATGCATGGATACTTTGTATATAAATATAATATATTCTTCACAATTCAATGAGTTCATGTAAATATGTATGATAGATATAATCGCGTGAACACTTGTGGCTCATTAATAATTCATCATGAAAAAAAAAGTTACTTATAGACCTCCTGATAGAATCATTTTATTTCAATTACTATCTCTATTTGAAGAGGAAAAGTCCTAAATTTGGATCAACGTCAATTCAATGTATCTAAATCAACCATACTGATTAATACGTTCTAGGCCAAATAGTTGATTGATTGGTCAGAATTTATTTATAGCATGGTAAAAGCTATCGCAAATAACATGTACTCGAGATACAAAACAAACAATAAACAGAAAAGTGATCATGCAAATGAATGAAGATGAGATGTGAAGAAAAATGTACGTAAAAATACTTCAATAAAAATAGATTTGAAGGAAATGGGGTAAACGAAGTTGCCTAAAAAACGAGGCATGATAAAAAATTATAAACGAATGGAGAAACCGATAGTACTACGCGAAGATGATTTATCCTATTCCAGTTTCAAATAGTCTAAAACAGTTCACTAAAGAAGAGAAATTTGACAACAGAGATGAATTTTGAAAAAATATAAAAGTTAAAAATACTTATCAATTCGCGACGAGACAACAAAGAGTTCAATATCGCAGAGGCGGTGCGGACAAGAAAAACAGAAAAATATTATTAAGAACAAGAAATGACTCATGAAAGATAACATCTTCTCTGACCATTTGCGTAGTAGGAGTTGTAGTAAATAACGTATATCATATGATACGGAACGAAGCGTGTCAGCTGTGCACTGCAATCATCACCTCTCATATATCTCACGTGAGACTTACTATGTTCCCACACAATAAGTCCTTCTTTTTGCACACCTTGTCTCTCTCTTTTACACTCATCACATAGGTAATTTAATTTGCATTGAGATACCGACAATATATACATCACATCCAGCAATAAGATCATCATTTGTTCATGCAATTGGTCATCGATGAATGAAATTACATTTCTAATGCAATATTCATCACTGCGTTTAAGCACCGAGTGCAAATAGCTTCTAATCATTATGATCAAATGTACATTCATTTTTTTATAAAAGATGTGTTCATTCTCGTGTCAGAAAATGAAGAGCATCATTATGAGATGAGATTGGTTCAATGTTGCTATTTTAATCTTCCTATAAAAGGCATCCAATAATAATTTGTAACTGCTCAAGCATAGTGATTGTATATTCAAGATAATGGTTGAAAAACCGTTCAAAGAACAATAGCTGTGTAATTTAACTGAAGTGTTATTTACAATCGTAACAACTGTAATTACCAATTACACAAACTTAGACGAAGTGCAATAGACATTGACAACAAATATATCTAATACAAACCAAGTAGGTATTTGATATCATATCTTTTACATTATTAAGCGACTAGACTGTTTATTATTTTTATAACGCTATCATCGCTATGTAATATCTATTATATACAATACATAGAAGTGAAAAGTGTGACCAATATATCTTCTATCCGTACCGATATGATTTCTTTTTGTTTAAGTGATACGAACATTCTATCACGTATAGCAATTGTATATGAATGTTCTCATTTTTGTACGTTAGAAAAATTCGTGTTGTGTAAGAGTCAACAGGCAACAGGTCTCCCATGATTTTACCCACCCTTATTCGTCAACCGATCAATGGAACGCTATTATATAGACATGTACATGTGTCATGTAACGTTTCTAGAGGAACGTGCTCGCATTCAAATGCAGTGGATGTCGTCCAAAAATGTGATGCCGCGCAATCCACATTGTGGTTAAGGACCTAATGTACACTGATAAATATTTATCTTTGTGAATATTCATATTCTGCGATTATCATTGTGCACTCACCTGATCTACAGGTAATCCAACAATGTCAGAAAGCCATTCGAATGTACGTACACCCGTATAATAATTTTCATCAATTGTAGCCGCCATAATCACAACTTTTTCGATTGTGGTCCTCGCAGCTCACAGCACTACTGACACGCGCCAGTCAACATCATGAACATCACCCACCACTCACGTTACTCATAACGTTGCAATTCATTCGATTTCGTTGCAAGAAAAAAAAAACATTCGGAGAAGGGGAATATCATGAGAAGTGGGAGGCAGTGAGTGGAATAGAGAGAAGGAAAAGGAAAAATGTGCAACACCGATGATCTTGCAGGCTCGAAATCAGGGACGACTTTCATCCAACCAGCGCCCCCGCAACCCAGTCACTTGCATTTACTTCAAACCTTGTTGTTTCTGAACACTTTTTTTTTCTTTTTCATTGCGTTGATAAATAGCATTTTTATGTTGAGTAATAACGGAAATTAGTCACGGGCAGATTTTCTTTTTTCTTTTTCAACGCATTCGTCTTCAGACACTTCCGGCAATTGTCTTCTTATTTGGATTACGGTGGCGCGAATTTGATGTTGCCTGAGTTCAAAATATTCAGGGCCTCACTCCAAAATTTCGAGATTCCATTTATCGTCTGTTCGAATATCGTTGTCGTTGATAATTGATTGAAAACCTAGATGATTATAATCACGCATGGTAAGAAAATCGAAATTATCCGACATTTAGATGCAGTCTATTTCATCAATTTTCTGAGTTTTCAAATTGAATAATCCGTTAGGCAATATACTATAATATAATTAAGAAAAATTAGGCAATATAAAGAATGCATGCTGCGGGAAAAACTTCTAGGTGCTGGCGTTCAAATAATTGATGATTCTTTTTGTTCCATTCAGTTCGGATTCAACCAGATCATATGAGTAACCGCCAGTGAATTTGTTCTCGTAATTGAATTCACGCATCTTATATTCTGTTTGTGAGTATTGTGGATTCAGGGCATCAACCTTTCTCAAATGGAAAAATCTTACACAGGGTAACGAATTCTTCCTCTCATGCAAATATTCACGGTCATCATATGAATTTCAATTTTTCCATTTCAGCATCATGGTATGGACTGGTGCTAATCCAACCTATGTTTGTACATATTGTGTATTCAACCGTAGCTCAATTTGAATTTTAAATTGATACAATTATGATCTCATCGAATTACGTTTGAGTGTGCCACTTATATTTTTTATGAGTCAACTGCCGTTTCAAACTCTGATACCCACACTGTACTTAGATATACACGAACTCCGCTGGCTCGGCAGTTTATTTGATAAAATTGCACCACAACATATACATTTGTATGGATTTATTTCTTACGAATTCCTTCATACCAGTATATATTCATATAATTTATTCATACATCCACCTACTCCAACGACATCGGCCCTTCTGGGCATGCGAAACATCTATCCATCATTTAATTTCTTCTGTATCTGTCATTTTCATTACAGGGGGAGAATCATGAATTGAATAATACTTTGCATTCCCTGCACATAAGATCATTGACAGCATACAATATATAGAGATGTATATTGACTGTAGGACTATGATTCTCCTGATATTCTTGCATGATTCTTCTATTACCAGAAAATATTTCATGTATGTATAGTTTGCGAAAAAAAAATAATTGACTTTATAAACGCTGCTCGAATATTAGAAACTAGACTGCTCGAGAGAGAAGGAATGGGGATTAGCACAACAAAAATAATGAACAAATCCCGTTGGTGATGTAGGAACTATTAAGTTTATGAGGGAAATTTCCATGTCTTCATTCTTTGAATTAGTGAAGACAATGTTCTGACTGAATGAGCATGGATAATTTCTGCATTTTTTATTCAGATGAATGTAGAAACTGTTTCTCTGAATAAAATTTACATAACAATCAGAAAATTTTACCATGGGCTCAGTAATTTTTTTGAATACAGTTAGAAGTTAGCAGTTGCACTCGGAATCACGAGTTACTATTGACATAGTATTTTCTAGGGCTCAAATATCAATTTTCTAACTCATGTAACCGTACACAACATCGGAATTTACTAATGAAATTTCGGAATAATTTTCTAATCCCATTATTTCAACACCAATCGCAACCATATAACCACAGTGACCTGTTCAATATTTTTCCATTTTTGTATTACCCCTATTTAATTGTTATTTTATGCAATTTCAATTTGAATCCGAGTAACTCTGATAGTACACCCGACAGCGCAGAAAGTAATACCACTTTAGTAATTGTGTATAAATAAGGATTTGCTGACAAACCGGATATTTTGAAAGGACTCTCTAATTCCTGGAAAAAAATATAAAAAGTAACTGTATAAGATTTCTTGACTGATAGATAATTCTGAGAACTGACTTATGTCATATGGAAGAACAAATACCTTTATTAAATCAGCTGCTAATTTAAGTACGCTATTGGCGACCATCAGTTCATCTTTTTTGTGAGGCTTTTGTTCAATTTGAAGATAGAGATTTATCTGTAAATAGAAATATATCACTAGTGTCATACTCGCTACATTTGAATATCGATTTCAAACCTTTTCTGTTCACCTGTTCAGTTATCAGTACCGACAGATTCCTGTATTTCTTATTTATCTTTGTTCCGAGGGTCATGAACCTCAAAATATAAATTCCAAGCGCAAAACTCCAGATAAGCGCTTCAATATTGTATCTTGAATGTAAACTTTCGAGATCCTATAGTGAACCAGATCAACCGACTAATTTATAAGGGGCGAGTTCATGAATCCTCGTACATCCAAGATACTCTTACCTTGATCAGTTCTAAGCTAACGAAAGACAACAATAGTAATGTGACAATAAACACAGCTGAAACTATCGAGTCCACGGATCTTTGTGGTCCTCTCCGCTGGAAATTAGAAAGCGATGTCAGTGAAAAAGTTTATAGAGTTGTCCCTTAGCATTGACCTTACCTTCAAGTACGATCGTACACTCAGCCATGTTTTTATATTCCGTACTTTATTTAATCGAAAATGCGGTAAATCTGATTTTCTCGCACGTCTAGATGATGTTAAATGTGAAAATAGTTTGGCATATAGTAGTCGTTGCTTGAATGTTCTCTCAGCTACCGCCAATAGGAAGAATAGCAAGCAAGTGAGAATCAATCTTTCGAAGGATAATATTAATACCACTATTCGCTCCCTTCAATCAATCAAAAGTTAGCATCAATATGATACATAGATTAATATCTTTGTAAATAAGTAATTATAATAAACCCATCAACTTACCAAATTGTGCTACCAAATGAGATATCTATGATTTTACAAATAAAATCCGCATATGTATCATAATCAACCTGAGCTAAGTCGTTAACAATAGATGTTCCACTAGAATTGTTCCCAACATCCGATACAAAATTATCACTTAATCTTCTTATCGCCGGTATTACAGCCAATATAACAGACAACATGAGACCGGCGTAAAAATAATCCATACTTTCTGGTGTGGATTCAGCCCTGGCTATTATTGCTGAGCTGACATCTAACACCGACAATTCAGCTTTCTTTATATCTCGACGTGTCCATATTGTACATGATACTAAGGAATGAAAATATTTATAACCCGGCAGTCCATATTCGAACATTTAGGAAAACAATATTCACCTCGATCGGATGTGGTGCAGCTTGAGCTCAAGAGAATTGACGGTGGCAATTCCAGTTCCCAAGAAAATGGATGCTCGATAAATTCTCCATAACTAAAATTACTATCGCTATGCTGTTGAGATTCATCAAGATCCGAGCTGTAATAAGTTATACTATTGATACTATGCACTAGAGAACACAACACTTATGATGTGATAAAAAAATATTCACCTGTAACTGCAGTCATCGCTATTTGTCGTAACCCCCATCCATTCAGTTGCCGAAGTAGTTGCTTCAGTTAATTGATTTGTACCAGTTTCTTCACATTCACCCTCTTCTTCACTTTCAAACTGTTGTCGCCCTTCAACCACCTTTGATGTAGGCTCATTAATCTAAAATTGGATTGAAAAACACAATTTATTCAATTGTGATGGACAACATTTCTATCCAATCATTTCCCTGAGTTATACGTTGGGTAAAATAGTTTCAGGAGCATTGAACAGTCGGCCAAGGAATCCAGGTAGTAAAATCAACATCATGTGCTATTTTCTTAACATGGTTTGGAACTCACATACCGAACCGTAGCATGATGGTCCTTCCGAGTCCAATCTTGTTTTTCGAGAGATCTCGGCTCCTGTTTGGAATGCACAAGAATGGTAGTAGTATTTTTGTAATACGAAAGCCATTGCTTCCCTCACAATATCGTGTATGAATTAATAACGTGCATCTGATACTGAAGAGCTTAAATATATGTGCTGTTCTTTTATGCTAGCCTTCTCATCTGTAATTTCGAGGAAATGGAGTACAATCGTGCATATAAACATAAAATCACAAACCTGCACTTTTACTGATGTCTTGTAAGTCGGGATGTGTCGTATCGTTCATAAGTATGCGACCATTGATATTAGTCGATGTAACAAGGCCTTCTGTAAGATTGTCATCCTGTTCGACGATCGCTCGCTGAACACTTGCACGATCATTGTCACTCGATACGTTGCCATTCAAACTTTCGAATCCATCATCATCCTGATGAACAATATTGACATTTGGACTGTTCACAGTTACTTCATCTGTGATATTTGTGATATAACAGAGTGAAAATAATCATTGCATGTTGATAATTCACAATTTATTACCTAATCTGTTTCCAATTGTCACAATCGGCTCCCTCAATATTGACGAAGATGTACTTCTGTTCATTTGTGGATTACTGAATAGGGACGGCGAAATTTCATCTTCCAACTAGAAAAGTTTGAATTTTTCCTAGCTCGAAATGTGTTATAGAATTGGGGATAGGAGACTATAATACGATGGATATCAACATACTTGGACCTTTCTCTCCGGTGTCGAAGCAGTGTCGATGCAAACTTTTTTCGCAAATCTCACTGAAGGTGGTACACTCGTATAAACTTTTTCGACGTTCTCACAAACAGTTTCTTGCGATGTTTTCACATCAATAACTGATCGAGGATTGCGTCGTGTTCGCAGCTTACCCGGACGACTTCTATCATGCCTGGATCTTCTTACTCTAGATCGATTGATACCCATATTCAATGTTGGGCCAGAATTCGTTGATACAATCTGTGAATGGACGGTACAGAGAACGAACATAAGTGCAATCGGCATCAGGACTTCGCCCATCGAAACAATCTGAAATTTCAATATTGATGTATCAAAACGGTGAATTATCTGATGTCAGTAATACACTAATTACATTAGCCTCAGTTGCATCCGCAGTTGCAGCATATAAACAGGTATTGAAGAGTTGTAAGCAATAAAGGAGAAGAAAGATGGAGAATGTTCTAGGGCTCGTCTGTTGAGACCACCATTCTTTATGCAATGGCAGCAATATCAGTCTTTTCATAGCTAACCATGTAACGGTGCTCAATCCATGTTTGGGTTTGGCTTTGGGGAAAGATGAACCTGTCATCCAATGCCACATATTCCATAATTAGTATAATAACATGTAATAATCCATTTATCACTAGATCACTTATAATTTATTGGTTACCTCTCACAAGATCAACATCAATGAATTCCGTTTTTAACTTTGCAGTTCTCATAGGTACATTATTAAGGCCGCCAAATATTCTCTGTTCAACCGTTTTTTCCCATTGTTGCTTATCATATGTTCCGATTTTCTTTTGATACCTTAAAGATCATAAAATATGAGAAAAGAATACAGGACCTAAGTATAAGTTCAATAGTTCGAAATCATGCATAATTGAACAGATAACATACCAGTAAACTAAATCATTCAAACCCATCATCGGTGATGCATGCAGCTGCACTTCGTACGTTGCCAATGAAATTAAATTATTTTATCACACAAAGTGTGTCAACGTTTGATATTGTTAATCCACCGTTACGTTTGCAATCAGCGCTACTTCATTTCCACAATATACTCCGATAATGTATTGACACTTTCTCGTTATCGAAATATTCGGCGCAAAAGATAAAATTCGTGCGATTTATTGACAAGAAATGATTTATAAATATCATAACTTTATATGATAAAGGCAAATTTCGTGAAGTGAGTTGCCTAGATATACCCTTCACTTCGATTATCGTCAAGGTGGTGAATGTGCCCTGCTTACACTCAGCTGATCCATTTACTGACAACAACTATTGCTATCCTTGTCGACAGTCTCTAATCGGCGAAATGACGATTCGTACCACATAAAACTAATTTTTTTGCTTGTATCGAATTGAATCGTGATAAGTTACATTTTTCCGATGGTAACATGCATATGCATGGGTCATTGCGCACACAATGAAGATACTAGCGCCACATGCGGTGAATTTTGTACTAATTTCCCCTTAGATTCTGACGATGAATCGTTACCGCAACCATCCATGAATAGAATTTCGTATCGCTTTATTTTGGTTACTCAGCATCTATGGGACTCCTTTAACGTCCAGTCTTTTTCTGTTAACTCAAGTCTATGCATACGAAATAACCAGCTGAACCACAAATTACTTTCGACATTGTACATTATGTTATTTGAATCTATTGGCTGCTCTACTAGCCTTCCAATCGCACTGAACTGCGATAGCAATTCAGTAAATAGAGAGAGACAGTCTGAATCCAATGCTCTGCAGAAACTTCTCATCCTCTCATTTGAGGGAAACAATGAAGAAAGAACACTGTATTACTTGCACGAATAGCATTCTTCTAAGTGTTGACGCGCGCACACGAATGTTCCCGTTGTTGAATAACATCAACATATTTGAAAAATCTCGTTAATGTTAAACATTGATGAGAAACTGATTGAGCGATTAACCGATATTTGAAACAACGATACTTATCGTTTGTTTATATGAATGATTGGAGATGGAAGACTGATCCAATCGCTTCTGATCGAATCCTGAACCATAGTCGCGTCAATCGATAGATTGATGAATATATCAATCCACTTATTGAGCACTTGATGTAAATTCATGGTTGTAAACCAGAAACCTTTAATATGATAACGGAACCAATTGGGGGAAATTGAGCTTATGAAGAAATGTTAACGAAAACTCACGAATATCAGTTGATTTTATTGTGTTCTTGGAGAACACAATCAATTGAATTTCTCGACATCGTCACAGGAGAAAATGCATTCTCAGCACATAGAGAGAAATTGCATTGTTTTTGGACATGAAGTGACATCTCAAATAAACCACAAAACATTCGCGCTATACAATAGTCATTCAACGCGCAGCATCCGAACGGATCAATGAACAGGGTGAGAGTGTATCTGAGCTTATGTGACACTTGGGCTGTGGCAGTCCCATAGGGCTCACTAATTTCCCTCAAATATTCACAACATAACATCGACAATGGAACATTGTAACACATTGATGTGTTTCTTTTACATCTTCTTAATAGTTCCAAGAGCATCTCACGCCATCGCGGGTAATCCTACTTCATATAAAATTGGTGGCGTATTATCAAATAATGCGAGCCAAATACATTTCAAACAAACAATCGAGGTAAGCTGAATAAACATATATCTGAAGCATAATTATTTCTGAGTGTCGAACATTGATTCGGATGTTGAAGACAATATTTCATGAATATTATGCATAATCAACAATGTTGTTATCAGTCTACAGGATTAGATGTTGCTTTCAGAATCTAAACTTTGATCTTCAATATGTGAACCGAGGTATTGTCTTCTATCATACAGTGATTGGCATGGACTCAAACCCAATAAGAACTGCTTTGAGTGTATGCAAATCTTTAATCGCTGAACGAGTCTATGCAGTTGTTGTGTCACATCCCTTAACTGGCGATTTATCACCGGCTGCCGTATCATATACCAGTGGTTTCTACCATATCCCAGTAATTGGTATTTCATCTCGTGACTCAGCATTTTCGGATAAGGTATAACAGATTGCACGTAAAATTCGGTGAAAACTGATTGTCTAGTATCTTTGTTTTCTCTTCTCTTTCACTTTTCATTTTTCCTTTTTTTAGAACATTCACGTGTCTTTCTTGAGGACTGTACCTCCCTATTCTCACCAAGCAGACGTTTGGGTTGAACTATTGAAGCATTTTAACTACATGAAGGTGATATTCATCCACAGTTCTGACACTGATGGACGTGCATTGCTTGGACGGTTCCAGACGACCTCCCAGAGCCTTGAGGACGACGTGGAGATCAAAGTACATGTGGGTTGTGCAATCTACTTCGCACGCATCAACAGTACATGAATTACCTGTGGCCCTATTGAATTCGTGTGTCGTTAGCTCGTATGCACGCTTCTGTGTAGCGAATCAAAATTGTCCCAGGTATCGATAATTGGCTCTCTCATTTTCTCTCTCTCATGCTCATCGTCAGTTCAATTCTGACAATCAAATGGATTGTTTCTTCCAACGCTATACTGCACAATCTATAAGAAGATATTCTTCTTGGATCATTCTATACCCCAAAACTTCAATTAGCTCATTATCTACCTTGCACGTGCTATAGTGATGCGTGTGTGCTCTCATCTATCCACCATACATGCGAAAAATGACATGAAGCTCAAAAAATGTTCTGACAACCCTATATACATGTACAACTGTTTTTCGCAAATGTCTCGTCTCCTATCACTGTTTCATAACTTGTATGTTCATGATATTGTTCAGAAAGTCATGAGAAAACGTAAGTATATCATGATTGTCTATAAGGATGTCACTCATACAAATCGCAGATTAGTTATGTGAAGTAATTGTTTAGATTAAAAAGAAAAACAATATAAAAAACTAAATAGCCGGAATGTGATTTGTGCATGGTATGTAAATATGATGACGAAATAATTAAGCTCATATGATACATATTTTTACACTTATTCTTGGTATTCAATTGGTTTTCGTGTTATTCACATGGTAATACTGATGTTTTATTTTCCTTGCAATAACAGGTTGAATCCGTTATTGAGTTCGAACCGGGTCTTGAGAATTTCACCCACCAATTGATTGAGATGAAAAGTGCACAAGCGAGAGTTTGTCTTATGTACGCAAGGTGTGTATTAAATCATGATTTGGCAATAACCTTTCACCAATTGTTACATTGTTGCGTTGTCAACTTTGGAGAATGGAATTATGGAAACGTTCATTTCAGTCAAACAGACGCCGCAGTGATTTTCCGGGATGCAGCGGTGTTGAATATGACTGGTGCTGGTTACGTTTGGATTGTTACTGAGCAAGCACTCGATGCGAGTAATGCACCCGAAGGACTTTTGGGTTTAAAGCTTATTAACTCTACCGATGAAAAAGCCCATATTACGGACAGCCTGTATGTTCTGGTCAAAGCCACTCCATAAACCAATACATTTTCTGCAGAGAAATTTATTTAATGCTTCAATGTTTCACTCGAAAACGTAACATTCTAGGTACGTTCTTGTATCAGCCTTACGTGAAATGAATGAAACTATGGCCATAACAGCTGCACCAAAGGATTGTGATAACTCTGGATCCATTTGGGAGACTGGCAAAGAACTGTTTGGATTCATCCGCAAACAGATTCTTCAGAAAGGCGCGACTGGTAGAGTCGCTTTCGATGACAATGGTGATAGAATATTTGCTGAGTATGATATCATCAACATTAAAGAATATAAGACTAAGTTCTCCGTTGGACAATACGTTTACTCGCCGGTAAGCATTTCTTAATTTTCAAGTTATGCAAGAGTCACTACATGGTCCTGTGAGAAATAATAAATATCTGGAACATATATTATTAAGGACACACAAAAAATGAAACTACGACTCAATGAAACAATCATTACATGGCCTGGACGTTTAACGACTAAACCAGAAGGTTTCATGATTCCTACGCATCTTAAAGTTTTAACGATCGAAGAAAAACCTTTTGTATATGTACGATCAACTGATAACGAGGATTGTGCCCAGGATGAAGTGCCTTGTCCTCACTTCAATACCACCGAACATGACGGTAATTTTAATACATGAACTGTCAATACAATATTCATTGACATAATGATATGTTTCAGTCATAAAATTATATTGCTGCAAGGGCTACTGTATTGACTTACTCAAGGAACTTTCGAGGACGATAAATTTCACTTACAGCCTTGCTCTATCACCTGATGGACAGTTCGGGAGTTATATGATTAAGAATAGCAGTAGTGAGTCGACGAAGTAGTTTAATAATTGATGATTATTGTGGAGATTTCCGTTTAAGCTAATCCCCCCCTCTTTCTAGTTGGTGGCAAGAAAGAATGGACTGGATTAATCGGTGAACTGGTAAATGAAAGAGCCGAGATGATTGTCGCACCATTGACTATTAATCCTGAACGTGCCGAATTCATAGAATTCAGTAAACCCTTCAAATATCAAGGCATTACCATTCTTGAGAAAAAGGTGAGTGAGATTAATTACACTTATTGTGAGGGATGTCACTGAATTGGTAAAATATTATGATTTCAGCCGTCTAGATCATCAACATTGGTATCTTTCCTTCAACCCTTCAGCAACACCCTGTGGATCTTGGTGATGGTGTCGGTGCACGTTGTGGCGCTTGTCCTGTACCTCCTCGACCGGTTTTCACCTTTCGGGAGGTTCAAGCTGGCTAACACTGACGGCACCGAGGAAGACGCACTCAATCTGTCCAGCGCTGTATGGTTCGCTTGGGGTGTCTTGCTGAATAGTGGCATTGGGGAAGGTACACCACGAAGCTTTTCAGCACGTGTTTTAGGGATGGTGTGGGCTGGTTTCGCGATGATCATTGTCGCATCATACACTGCCAATTTAGCTGCTTTCCTTGTATTAGAAAGACCGAAGACGAAATTAACTGGTATTAATGATGCGAGAGTAAGTAAATTCTTTATCCATCTCTACTATGAACGTTTGCATTTCAATATTCGCAAACTGTACACATTTCAGTTGCGAAATACTATGGAAAACTTGACGTGTGCAACCGTGAAAGGATCCGCTGTCGATATGTACTTCAGACGTCAAGTAGAACTTTCGAACATGTATCGCACAATGGAAGCAAATAACTATGATACTGTTGAGGAAGCAATACATGATGTGAAAATTGGAAAACTCATGGCTTTCATTTGGGACAGTTCACGATTAGAATTCGAAGCTGCCAAAGATTGTGAATTAGTCACAGCTGGGGAATTGTTCGGTCGTAGTGGATATGGTATTGGGTTACAGAAAGGATCACCGTGGGCAGATGCTGTTACTCTCGCTATTCTTGACTTTCACGAAAGTATGATGATCTATAACATTAAATTAATCACTACAGATATGTAATCATCTTTTCTCCTTAAGGTGGCTTCATGGAAACACTCGACAAGAATTGGATATTACAAGGCAATGTGCAACAATGTGAGCAGTTCGAAAAAACTCCAAATACCCTGGGATTAGAAAATATGGCTGGAGTATTCATTCTCGTTGGGATTGGCATCGTTGGTGGAATTGGATTGATAATTATTGAAATGGCGTATAAGAAGCACCAAATTAAAAAACAGAAGAAGTTGGAAGTGGCTAGGCATGCAGCTGAAAAGTGGCGAAGTGCAGTCGAAAAACGGAGGACACTTCGTGCGTCATTACCCACTCAGCGCAGAGCTACTGGGAATGGCTTAAACGATCCAACTACTGTGAGTTTAGCGGTCGATTCAATCGCACGATCTAGTAACGCACCACGAAGCCCTGGACGCGCATGGCCAGGTGATAGTGATATACGACAACGTTCAACATCGCGGTTAGATGATTTGAGATTATCACCCGCAGCATACACCGTCGATGTTTCTCATCTCATTGTCTAAATTGCCGTAAATAGTGTATTTAATTTTTATGATAATGTTGGAATTGAAAGGCACAGACACGCACGTATACCCACACTGTGTTATAAATGTAAATGTTGTTATCATTTTTATTACACGATATTGTAATTTATCAAGCCATTTATTCATGTTTGCAGTGTTTGTTGTTATAATTCTACGGTGCGTCCAACTATAAATGGAAGACAAAAAGAAAATAAACGGGTTATATGAATTAGTCACTGTGGTTGTCATGTTGAATAATTGGACACATGGATATAAAAGTTTCAAGTGATTTTTTTATTACCCCAATCTTTCACCTCCATATTCTCCACTCTTCAGCAGTTTATTCATACGTACTTTCTCTTACATTCCAATATTCAATATCCGAACATTGTTTTCGCAAAGACTTCATATCGTAGTGTGCAATCCATATATCCCCCCGTAAGTTTAATCTTCAAGGAAGAAATACTGCCCGGCACGTTTCTGGTCCAAATCCTGAGCATGGCAGAGAAAATGTGGTTTGATTGATAAATATTTTTCATAATACATTAAAACCAGTAGTGTACTCTAAATCGAAACTTACCTTTACCGACTGATTTTTATTGATTCGTGGTCGGAAATTATTTGGATCTCGACGGAAAGTAATACCAAGCAATTCTAAGAATCGATTCATACCATTCAATAATGATTGTGGACTATGGGCAGTTGTGCACATCGATGGAACACCAGAAAATACAATGACACGATCAGCCAAGTAAGTGGCCATAATAAAATCGTGTTCCACAACAAATCCCGTCTTCTTTGCATGCAAGATGAACCTACGGAAGTTCATTAGCAACTATTAAAAAACAATCCTGATGCAAATAGAAACACCGAATCGATAGTTATTTACCGTTTGATGACTTTAGCAGCAACCAAACGCTGTTCAGAATCTAAATACGCTGAAGGTTCATCAATAAGATAAACATCAGCTGGTTTACCAAGACATAGAGCCATTGCAACACGTTGTAATTCACCACCAGACAAATTTTGTACTTCTTGATCCATGATATCGTCAATTTTGAGTGGTTTCATTACATCAGTGATAAATTGTGGATGTACATATGCGTCACGAATTTTGTCGTGCAGAAGTTGTCTCACAATTCCCTGTGATTTGGGGCTAATCTTTTGCGGTTTGTAACTGATGTGTAAGACCGGAATAGCTTCCGAACCATCATCAGGTTGAATATTACCAGCTAACATTCGGATGAATGTTGTTTTGCCTGTTCCATTTTCGCCTAGTAGTACGAGAATTTCGGAATCCGTAAATTGTCCCTTTTCGACGTTCAATGAAAAAGAACCCATAGTCTTTTTCATCGCCGGATATTCATAATGATTCATACGTTTGACCTCTTCTTCTGTTGCACTTTCAGCAACTTTGAACACTAATGACTCTTCACGGAAACGTAAATTTTCCGTAGGCACAAAACCATCAAGGAAAATATTTATACCCTCCCGCACTGAGAAAGGCATAGTTACAACACCGTAAGCACCTGGCACACCGTACAAACAACAAATAAAATCAGATAGATAATCTAGCACTGACAAATCGTGTTCGACGACAATGATAAATTTATCTGGATGTATCAATGATCTAATAGTCACGGCTGCATTTAAACGTTGCTTAACATCCAAATAGGAAGACGGCTCGTCGAACATGAATATGTCACCGTCCTGAATGCACACCATGGCGCAAGCGAATCTTTGCAGTTCACCACCAGATAATGCTTCAATTCCACGATCACGAATATGCGTGAGATCGAGCATCCGACAAATATCTGTTTGTTTTTTACATTCGTCTTTTTTATCGAGAAGCTGTTGGACTGTGCCTTTGACTGCTTTCGGAATTTGATCTACGTATTGGGGCTTTATTAGAGCCTTCAAATCGTCCTCCAGAATTTTAGTGAAATAATTTTGGAGTTCACTACCCCTAAAATGACTGAGGATCTCTGTCCAATCAGGTGGATCACTGAACCGACCCAAATTCGGTTTTTGTTTTCCAGCCAAAATTTTTAATGCTGTAGATTTTCCGATACCGTTTGTACCAACCAATCCCAATACTTCGCCAGGTCGTGGAATCGGGAGTCGATGTAACTTGAAAGAATTCTTGGAGTATCTGTGAGTTGTTTCTTTTTCCAAGTTGCTGGGGAGATTGATGATAGAAATCGCTTCGAATGGACATTTCTGTAACGAACTTACCGAATTAATGAACATGAATATTGAAAAGTTTCTGCATTTTCATATGAACATACTTTTACGCAGATACCGCATCCAATGCACAACTCTTCGGATATAGAAGCGATTTTGCTGTTGGGCGTAACTTCTATACAAAGTTTTCCCATTCGCACAACAGGGCATGACCTTTTGCATTCTTGTCTACATCTTTTAGGTTTACATTTATCTGAATTTACAATTGCAATTCTAGTCAACCTATCAGTCTCTTCCATAGACTTTTTCGGTGGCATGATGATGCAGTATCAGGCTAATGAGCCCCTCCTAGAAAAAATAAAATTCCACCATAATTAAACCTGGAATTCCATCATATATATCTATATGCGAATGGAAATTGAATTCTATCGTTGATTTTGATAGCCCAAATACAATTAAATAGTAAACTCATTCTTATATCCACAGCATGTGAAAGAATTGGAGCTGAATGTACAGACAGACGGCAATTCTAACCTAAAACTTAAAGTACTAAGCATGCTCCAACCATATGTCCATGTAACATTCGAGTTATACGATCAGTACTCGAACTCAGTTAATAACAGAATTAATTACTGATCAATATGATTTATTAAGTTGTACGTTATATGAATGTAATCACCTGTCAAAGTACGAAACGTGGAGGAGACCTCGGCACGCTTGATTGTCCACTAGTGAACCCAATGGAAAGGTCGATCGTCCACCATTACTAACTTTTTCGCTCTCATCACGCTTTCTGACGAATAAAATTTCGCGAATTCATTCTCATTCACGAGAAAAATATTTGGATTCTTCATATTTCATGAAATGATATTCCAAATTTGTATTTTCATTCTGTTTCAACTTGATATGTGATCAATATTTTCGGAAAATATTGTATAATATTACATTCTTATTTCAAAATTCCCACATTATTTTTCAAAACGGATATGTGTAGATGCTGGCACTCCAAACGCGGCGTTCCCGACATCTCGTGATTGATGAATATACTGTAGCTTTTCGAATAAATGGCGGGGACGTCATTCTTACTTGCAGACGGTCAAAACACGAAAGAGATATATTACTCAACACATGACCTAGTTTATATATGATACGAAATGTTGCGTACACTTACTCTTTGGATCTTTCAGACACTATCAATTTATCAATAGCCGTTGACGACGAACGATCTCTTCCACACCTCACACAATAAATCATTGAAGCTATGGAAGAATTGGACTTCGATGACATGTTGGAGAAATTTCTTCCTGGTGATCATTCTGAACGTGTAAAGACGATTTTATACGGGAAAAATTTAGGGTAATGAAAAGTTATTTCGTATAGTTTTCATGCAGAATTGGATTCATTGCAATGGAATATGATACTCAAGAATAATGCATATGTTTACCGATTAGGGCGGTGCCATGTAAGATAAGTGAGAGAATCGATAATTTCGAAGTGAAGAAATACAGCCTCATTGATGGTACCGAAAGTGAACAAATGAAACCACGTCGAGAAGTCACGGTGGGACTTATCCAACATTCAATTGTCCTCCGAACTCATAATCCGATAGACGCTCAGCGGACTGCCATATATAGTAAAATTGCAAAATATATAAAAGAAGCAGCCGATAATGATGTCAATGTGCTATGCTTGCAAGAGGCATGGAGTATGTCACGAACTCACTTGTTCTCATAGAAAAACATGGAAATTGATGCAAAACATATCTTTACATTCATGCTCGAACTATTCTAGCAATGCCATTCGCGTTTTGCACAAGGGAGAAATATCCTTGGGTTGAATTCTCGGAAGACGTTGAGACCGGACCTACAACGATATTCTTATCCGAATTGGCGCGAAAATATAGGATGATAATTATTTCACCAATTTTGGAAAGAGACACTGATCATGGAGATACTTTATGGAATACAGCCGTATTGATTGATATTGATGGGCAAGTGTTAGGGAAACATCGAAAAAATCATATACCTCGAATTGGTGACTTCAATGAATCATCTTATTACATGGAAGGTAACACAGGTCATCCAGTATTCGATACGTGTTACGGTCGTATTGCAGTAAACATTTGTTATGGCCGTCATCATCCCCTTAATTGGACAATGTTCGGAATTAATGGTGCAGAGGTGAAATATTTTTAATGTACATATATTTGAATAATACTTTTACAATTCCTACGATCCTTTCTTATTCAGATTGTGTTCAATCCATCGGCCACAGTTGGTGAGTTATCGGAACCACTTTGGCCTGTCGAGGCACGTTGCGCGGCAATAGCGAACAGTTATTTTACATGTGCAATCAATCGAGTTGGTACAGAAACTTTTCCGAACGAATTTACGTCGGGTGACTGTAAACCAGCACATCGCGATCTGGGATATTTTTATGGATCGAGCTATGTAACAGCACCGGATGGAACTCGTACTCCGGGATTAAGTAGAACCAAGGATGGCCTGCTTATTGTACAATTAGATTTGAATGCATGTCGTCAAGTTAAAGACCGATGGGGCTTTCGGGTAAATATTCTCCGAATTGACAATAATCTCTCAACTCAAATTTTGATAGATACATCCCGTTTTACAGATGACCCAAAGATTAGATATGTATGCGAAAGAGCTGCAGGAAGCTGTAAAGCCAGATTTCAAACCACAAATAATAAAAAAATAGGTCGGAATGCCTACTGATATTTTTTCAATATTCCTGTTGCCACGACCAGAGATATATTTTTCAATGATATAGGATTTGTTGTTGTTTGCTTCTTTTATTCGAATGTAAAAAATTACATTTTGATCTTATAAAGATAGTTATTGATATTTGTTGCATGTATAATTCTGTTGTTCACAATGTAGAAACTGTATTTACTGCTGCATTGTGTGTTTGTTTACGATAATGTAGCGCTTCTTGATATGCCTTTTTAACAGCTTTACGATCGGCTGGCTTCCGTGACTCAATCAACTTCGCTTCATCAAGTGCCTGTGATACGCCGAGTTTCTCTAGTTTCTCACCAGGTAACCATTGCCTATTAGAATAAATGAATGAAATGATGTTTATATCGATTGAGGAATCGGCTTAACCAATAGTAAATATCAATAGTTACCAAGTACGTTTTGTGTCGAAAAATAGAACAAGGAATATGGGATCTTTGTAATTGACCGCGAGCGCCAGTACGTCATCGGGTGGAGCGGGAATAGGCACACCTTTATGGATAGTCCCGCGAGGGGTATTCGGATCGATGATTAATGCTGGATACCACGGATAACCCCGGCACTTGGCCCACACGAGCTGTAAAGCGGTCAATCGATTTTCTTCTGTCACCCCATGCTCTTCGCTATCTTTCGTTCTTTTCACTGCTTGTCCATTTTCTGCATTATCCCCCTCGTTATCTTCCGTATTGCCATCACCATTGGTATTGTCGACATCATCGCCATTTTCATCAGCATCGGCATCAACATCACCATCATTATCAGCGTTGCCATCATCATCGTTGTCCTTATGTTCAGGTGTAGTAGACCTACTAGTTGAACAGCTGCTACAACTTGATGATTGACTCTCCCCTTCGCCTATATCACTTTCGACTCCACCACTTCGATATACACGGAAACTATCAGCTTGCTTCTTTTGATCAGCTTCCACTGCAGTTACTTGCCCGTCTTTGCCAGCACGAGCTTTCGCTTTACGAGTAAATAAAACAGCGGTCCGGCGATTAACGCCACCACTGGTTTCACGCTCACTTGTTTGTAATTCCGACTCACTGCGATTGCGATGACTTCGTTCACGCTTCCGAGATTTCGTAACATTCGAATCCGCCTGAAAATCTGGATCAAGTTCGGGATAATCTTTACGGACTTGATCAATCAATGCACCGCCTTGCTCGCGCATTTTCAAACCCGCCCGATAAAACATTGTGTCTTTTCGATTGTAGGCCAGACAATTGTTCACCATTAAATTGAAATCAGATCGGAATGCAGACAAGTTCTCATACTCTTGCTTCTCAATTTTCCCTTCCATTGTAGATAAATCCATTGGCTGTGATACTATGTCGAGGTAATCAGGAACTTCGTCAGTATTCACAGGTTGACCGAATACATCATTAGTGTCTTTAGATTTTATGGCGTCTAATAGAGTTTGTAAGACACTCTCCAGTGGTCTCAACTTGAACCACATGCACTTTTCTTTGCTAAAACATTGAAAAATAATCAAGATATGATTTTTGGGAAAAACTAATCGATTGCATGATTAACTTACACTTTGAATAATTCTTTCTTCAACTTCTCGCGTTTACGCACAAGTTCACACAATAATCGTGCGCGTTCTAAATCTTGTCGAAGACATTGCCAATATTTTAGCTGACGATATAATTCTCCCCGCATTTCACTATCCGGAGCAGGTGAATTACCACCAATAGGCGCACGTGCATGAGGATGTGAACTCTGAAGGCGTCTCAACAATGGCACACCGTTTCTATGCTGTCGTTTCAATGTCCAATAAGCTATCAAACGTTGAATAAGTTGACTGCGCTTCGGTAAACCTTCTGCTAAACTGGCGATCTCACGAATTCTCTCGGGTGGTATTGTTGGAATTGAAATAACTGGGGCAGATGAACTTTTCTTGTTAGCAATCGCACGTCGCCTAGCATCAGCCGGATTGGAAGAAGGTTGATAATCCGTAGGAGTATGAGTCTCGCAATACGCTGTTTTTTGTACCAACATAGGCTCACCATTTGTAGGTTGTACAGTACGCATTCGCATACATAAACCTGCTTGTTGTGCACATGTCACATGAAATGCTGCATAGCAATTACTTTTATGACATTGAATGCAAGCGCCAACGCTACGACGTTTGCAAACACAACATGTCAACTTCCATCGTGCAGTTGGTATACTCTCAATACTGTCTATTGGTTCAAGAAATACCGTATTGGCAAACCGTACCTCGGGTATCCATAATGCACAAACAACATGCGCCCAGTTTGCAGGTCTGTCAGTTTGTTTAAATGCACCACCTCGATTTGGGCATAACACGCAATCTACTGCTCGTGACGGACTTTGTAAACATCTCCTGCAGAGCCACTGTCCCTCTGGAATGTACGGGACTCCGTAGCAGTCTTGATGTACAGCCAAATTACACATGTCGCAAAACAATATGGCATTGCTATTCTGACATTCGCCATCCATACAAATACAACAAACCGCATCTTCATCCGCTGCTATACCGCCACCGCCATTACTTTGTTGTTGAAAATAAGATTCTTTTTCTAATCGATCCATCAACAACTCAAATGTATCAGGTTGCATAGGAGGTAAACCAGACGATACCCTACGATCGTTCACCAATGCCAACCAGGCCGAATCTTCCTCATCCAAATCATATTCCACTTCTCCTAAAAATAAATAATTGCATTGATACGCATATGAATTGAGAAATATACACCGACGGTTTTTCAATATATATTTACAACGTTCAATTCACCATCAAGCTCTTCGCCACTTCTCTCCATGAATCTGACATATGAATTAGGTAGTGGGTCTGCTTCGCCAATTTGACGCTCATATCCACTCAGTTCCTTCACCATCGCTACTGGTAATGAACTCAAAATCGCTTTGTCCTCTTTATCTTTCTCATTCAAAACACTGTTTGTTTTCTTCTCATCCATTTTATCCATTGACAAAATAGCAATACTGTCATTAATACCTATTTTCATTGGTTTGTTTGTATCATCATTCATTGGTGTCATCTGTCAGTAGAACATCGAAAATCATACAATGAGTATCTCTACGTATGAATTATACGAGCATAAGTGATGAAGGAAGAATGTTGATGTATATATTATTATACCAAAACAAAACGGGTGGCTTCCTGAGGCGAGAGTACCTCCACGCCTGCACTAGCCGCGCATTCATGCTGACCGCCCATTCTGTTCCTACTTTTCTTCTTATTCGATTGTGGAGTATTCATACTTATTCTTCCAATTTCCCCAATATTTTATTTCTGTGATGAAATTATAATAAAGTTGTTTTGAGACGCATTGTCCACGTATTTCTGATAGTTTCCATCACAAAAATTCACTCCAGTATATTTTCAAAACCGTCCCAACGATAACTTCCATCGGTCATACATAATAATTATGCAACGTCTGCAATTTTCTCTCTATTAATGATTCAAATTGTATCACAATTAGTATATATTAGCGTTGCTATTATAGGTTATGTTTAAAACTTCACAGTTTGGTCTAAACATTTGTTTGAATTTCGTTTGGCACAATAGAGGTTATGTTTCGAGTACGGAAAGAAGAATTATAGACTCCTGAACACTCCATAATTGACATTCTTACCGTTATTCAAACCAGCATTTTCTTACCATTCCGATTCCCACCATTCCCAATTTTTAGCTACAGACAGGTAATCACCCATTACATGTTCATGTTTATGCTAGATGAACCGTATCATTCTACAATTGAATAAATCCCTAAGTGAACTTACGACAAATTATGTGGAATTATTCCATAAATTATTTGAATCACACCGAAAATCCATCTGTACATCCCTTCTGTCCCGATAGGCCAATAACACATACACATCCATTTGAATAAACCGCGCGAAGCGTGATTTGTCAAACAGTCGGATATCAACAACGGAATTACGAAAATACATCAACTCAAAACATCCAATTCATATAACTATGAACCCTCCAGCACCCATGCACTATATTCTCGCGCGTTTTATTTCAAATCTATAGATGACGCCATCCACACATATGAATATATATAGATATATTATTTCAATCGGTGACATTGCGCGCGCGCGTTCCGAGCGAATCATAATCGGGACATAGTATATACATAATATGTATATATAAATATACAAGTATGGGAGGATATATATGTATGCTGTAATAGAGCACTTAGCTGATGCATACATAGGAGTGTAGATAGTTATCTTGAATAAAATAAAGGCGCAGTGTTTTCAGTCCGTTCTGTCTTTATCGGTGTAATATACTACAAACGGCTGAATTATACTATATACACACGGATGAATATATAGGTGTGCATTTGTTTAGTGGTGTATGTGTGTGTATTGTATGGTTAGTTGGCTGTTTCAGTGACATTAGAGCTAGTTAGTCTTCAATTATAACCAAATTGTGAGAATTGTTTATTGGCGAGTGTCTACAGTGTTCACTTCCAGCGGTGCCTATACCTGTTATTACCCTACAAGACAATTTTATTATTACAAATAGAAATACTCGAAGGACATTCATCTAGCCATGGGAAACGTTCATACTTGTGGTCCAAACGAAGCGCTGGTAGTATCAGGTACGCTGTTGCATACAATTAAATTTATTTATCTTTTTCACTCATGTACTTTGAAATCATGAATGGGCTTGTGTGGAATTTGTGATTGGTATTCGTAGTATTCAATACCATAGCAAACCGTAGTACAACTTGGGCGGCGCAAAGTGATTTCTCCTTGATGTGTCGCTTTCTAGGTTATCATCGTAAAATTTGCCGGGTATTATAACTATTTTATTTATATCGTTATTGTATGTAACTTCTGTATGATGTATCGTACACGACGTTTGTTGACTCATCACATGAAATTCCTACATCGGTGTGATACATTGGGGCGAGTCTATTTCAATGAACTTGAATTTTCATTCAGAGTGATGCATGCTGTCCATTTTCACAGACATGGTTCTGCCTTTGATGCAATTCATTCTATGATGCCGTAAATAGTTTCGAAGATAAGATGTGTTTTGTTCAACATGATGACGCATGTGAGTTACATACGTTATCAGAGCTAGCTGAGAAAACTCTGTGTGCCGTGGTTGCATAATATCTATCATCATGAATAATTTACTCTCAATATCATTGTGTATGGTGTGTTGTATGAATGTGAATTTTTATTCCTATCACGCGCTCTTATGGTAATGATGGATGGAAAGAAGTTTATCGATAGACCGTCTCATCAATTGAATATGAAACCGTTTAGAATAAATTTTTGCATGACGTTTGAACGCAACTAAACGTATGATGGCTGTTTCAGCTATAGACTATTCCAAGGCTGAACACTTTCAGTAATTGATCCATGAGTGTTTAATCATGTCAGCGCCTTTCTCGCCTATCATATAAATTCCAGCATTAACATGTCCAATAGGCATCGTCGGCATAATTGATGCATCAACAACTCTCAAATGATTAACACCATATACACGCAACTGTGCATCAACTACAGCATTTGAATCTGTTATTGGTCCCATTTTCACCGTTCCAATTTCATGGTTCATCATTGATGGCAGGTGTTTTATTGCACATCGGAAGTACTCATCACTAGCAAATGTATACAGTGAACATCCAGGAATTTTTTTATCGTACAAACGACTTCCATATTTTTGAAATGGATCAGTAGCTGCTATTCTGATTGCATATTTTATCCCTTCCAATATAGTTTCCACATCAATTGGATGCTGGAAAAAGTTTGGTTGAATTATAGGATGATCGAATGGATTTTTGGATTTAAGCTTTATACGACCGACACTTTGAGGCTGCTGCATTATTGGCCAAATTGACCATGCATCACGATTTTCGATTGGCTTAAAAACCGCATCATACAATTCAGTTGTAATACCATGGCCTTTTCTCACAGCAACACCATTGTCTGAATGAATTGCACCTGATACAAAGAGTAATTCTAAATCCGGTCGTGAGTCGGTGGCATACTTAGTTTTCATGAAAGCCAGCGCTTCTGCGCCACCAGGAATTGAATATGTTCCATTTCTATCGGTAATATATTGTAGAACGTGGCTAGGCGCCATCAATCGATTTTGCAAAAGAGTTACGCTGGAATTGACTAGAAACGTCAAGCCGAGGAAACCAACATGTTCATGTAAATTGTAGCCAACTTGAGCATCTTTGATTACCTCTATTCCTAACTCTTCTAAATGCTCCTTTGGACCGATTCCGGAGAGCATCAACAATTTAGCAGAGTCTATTGTACCAGCGGAGAGAATGACTTCTTTTGTTGCACGGATACTTCGTGTCACTCCATCTTTAACGTATTCAACCCCATAAGCACGTTTATTATTATCGATTAGCACTTTTGTCACCCTCGCTTGAGTCATGATGTCAAAATTATTTCTCTTCACTCGCAGATAAGCTTTTGAAGCACTACATCTAGCGCCTCGATCCATATTCACTTGAATATATGAGAATCCTATTTGTTGTGGCCCATTATAATCAATTACCTTCCATCCTAATTGTTCACCAGCTCTCAAAAACTCTGTAGCTAATGGTGTATGATACGGAACATGTTCCACACATAGGTATCCATTTCTACCGTGATACGATGCGTTGTGATTTCCTACAAAAAAAAAGAAAATTCAAATTAGTTCCAAAAGTTATTTTTAGAAAGGGGCATTCCTCTTGATTGAGCAATTATTGTCTGAATGAGTTGAAAGTCCAATTTCCGTCAAGCTCGACCAAACTTAAGATGATTATGTTTGTACGTTGAAAATACTGAGGAGATCGTAACCTTTTCTGGGAATGTCATCTGTTTACGAATACAATTCCTCCAGTATTGATATAATTTATAAAATGTAAGATTGAATGTATCGTTATTAATCACCTGGTACACGGAATCTCTCACTCTTCTGGAAATATGGCAGAACATGATCGTAATCCCAGCCATCATTGCCCATATCTGCCCAGAGATCATAGTCCAATTTGTTTCCTCTTGTGTGAATCATATAATTTATTGTGCTAGTACCACCCAATGATTTACCTCTCGGCCATGTACAGCGATTGTCTATCATACCGAAACAAGCATTTTCCTGTTTCTCGACTCGATAACCCCAATTGTAATCGGTTTGTTGAAAATTGCTCACTAATAGTGGTATTTGATTCAAAATGCCCTCGGGTTTCCCCGCTTCCAGTAATAAAATTTTCCATTCAGCATTCTCAGATAGGCGATTCGCCACGGTTGAGCCACCTGACCCTGCACCAACAACAATAAAATCGTATTCATCTTGAGTAGGAATGGGTACAGTTGGAATGTCCCATGTCGTCTTCAGCCCGTAGCTCTTGAGCAATTCTAGTAGGCCCTTTCCAGCCATTGTCATCGCGCTCTCAATCAATAGAACGACGAGAATTATTCCAATCGTTGTCGTCTTCATGTTTCTGGAATTTCAGGTTGCTATATAGCAAATGACTCGAAATAACATCTAGATTGGATATGAATACAAAAATGCGCAGCATGTATTCACACTTATATATAATACCAAGTAGCAACACCTCATTTCCTGTGTTGTGCAACTACAAATTATATCAACAATATGCAGTGAACGTATAGAAAGTATTTCACACTTTCCGAAATGCAATGATCGACAGATATAGGATAAATGAATTAATAATATCACCGTCATTCACGAGACATTATGATGTCATTAATATCAGCTTACTGAGGAAATGAGTGTCAACAACTTTCTCTACTTGATCGACATTACGACTCACTTTGATGATTTTTTCCAGTGATGTTTGCCAGTAAAACAATGATACAGGATAATAGAACTGACTGCTCCAAATTTCACACCTTCGAAGTTACTAAATTATTTCGACATCACAATGGCATGACTGCGCGGAGAATAAAGAAAAAGAAATCTACAGCGATCGGCTAACGCGTATTTTCGTATGCTTTCCAATGCTCTCCCAAGGCAAGAATAACTTGATGTATTACCTTCATGGTCCTTTTGACCACAAAGTACAAGATGTTTTCAAGACGGTGACTCTCAAAACTGGTTAACAGTATTCAAAGTGCGTGTGGTTGTCAGTCCTTCGATGAATAATGAGACGAGAAGAGTTATACAAGACAAACGAAGGCAATGCACTGTGGCCGAAGACTCGAAGTATTTTTTTGTTCGTCTCTTCACCACCTCTTAATCCACTGGTGAAATGCAGACTTTCTCGCGTAACTTCGATAAAATGGGTTTGTGTATCCTCAGCAACGCCATTTCACCACCGCATCTCTACGCGGAATTTCTTTTCTAAAAAAAAAGAGACAAAAAATTCGGCTCCGAAAAGTTGAGGAATGCAAAAAAAATTGCTAAGAACCTGTTCACTGTCATTCAATTTTGCAATGAGAAATATGTTTGCAATATGCCATTCTCTAGGAACTCATATTAGTATACTTTCAATTAATATCTGTGGAATTCCACTACATTGTTTGAACATGAAAACTAAAGCATTCCGCATCAGGGAGGTACGCTCGCTTCTGTTCACACATATAATTGAGTATGAACATGTCATTATCACATTGATGGACGTAGCGATGGATCCAGAACTGGTTTCACGCAACTAAAATTCTAGTATAACTGAATGGATTGGATAATCTAATCCAAATGCTGTATACAGAGAATACCAACAAGCAAAATAGAAATTCAATCTTTTATTAAAAATCACAACAACATCATAACAAGTATTGAGTATCAATCTAAAAGTTTGGCTTTTTGATCATAATTGCTCCCTATCTATCAACAATATGTACAACATGAGTGTGAGCTTTGACCAATTCATCAATCCTCGTATCACACTCACTCTGCAAAACTATAACCAATTGTGGTTGAAATCTTGAATCAAGCAACCGTGAGCCAATCATTCTTAATGAGATCTGATCCTTTTTCAGCAATCATTATAACCGGAGCATTTGTATTACCACTACAAATAGTTGGCATTATCGACGCATCGATAACTCTTAAATTATTTATACCATACACACGCAGCCTTGAATCTACAACAGCATCAGGATCAGACAATGGTCCCATTTTGGCAGTGCCAACAGGATGATAAATTGTCATTGTAATATATCGAATATGACATTCCCAATATTCATCAGAGCCGAAATCCAAATGTTTACATCCAGGGATTTTAATTTTGTGCAATTTAGAGCCAAATTGATGGAATACCTTTGCTTCACCAATTTTCACAGCAATTTTTACACCCTCTATAAGTTTTAGAATATCCGTAGGATCAGCGAAATAATTAGCATTAATAGCTGGGCTTGTGAATGGATTAGAGCTCTTCAATCTAATTGCACCTCTAGACTTTGGTCGCAATAATAGCGGCATTATTGTCCATGCGTCCTTGTTAGTTATTGGTCTAAATACTGTGTCATAAACTTCATCTGTTAAGCTAAGAACTTTCCTCACTTGAGCGCCAGCGTCCGAACTCAATGACGCAGGCGCCATGTGTAATTGAATATCGGGATAAAGTCCTGTTATATTCGCATATTTTGTATTAACGAATGCATAACCCTCTACCCCACCCAATGTTGTCATCGGCCCCCGACCATTAATCACATAATTAGTGGTAACTCGAGCAGCTTGAAGTCGATCTTGAACGATTGCAACTGGTTTGTCAACTAAGAAAGTCAAACCGGCCATGCCAACGTGATCCTGCAAATTATTTCCAACAGCCAAGTCCATGACAACCGGTATGCCGAATTCTTGCAGATGTTCTCTGGGTCCAATGCCCGAGAGCATCATTAATTGAGGTGTATTTATTGCTCCAGCAGATAATATAATCTCTTTTCGTGCTCTCACAATTTGTTTCATCCCATTACGATGGAATTCAACAGCAACTGCTTTCATTGACAATGGATCAATGATAACTTTTGTTACGTGAGCGTTCATAGCGGTATGAAGATTTTTCCGTAATCGAATTGGTCTCAGGAACGCTTTGGCTGTAGAGCATCTGCTACCCCTCCTGATTGTCCCTTGGGCGATCATAAATCCTGTTTGGAATTCCCCATTGATATCACGGTTTTCATATCCCAATTCAGTACCAGCTTCGACAAAAGCGACAACCAATGGTGTACGCCACGGTGCTTCCTGAACCGTAAGGTACCCACCAGTGGCATGATAACGATTATTCATTAAATATGGATTGCGATTATCCTCAGATTTCTTGAAATAATGCAATACATGATCATATCCCCATCCTGGATTTCCCAAAGCTTCCCAGTGATCATAATCATATCTATTCCCACGTACATACAGCATATAATTTAGTGTACTTGATCCACCCAGTACTTTTCCCCTTGGCCAATTACACCGATCATTTTTCATTGCTAAACAGGATCTACCAGTCGGTTCTGTTTTGTATTTCCAATCCAACTTTGACAATTGGAGATAAGCTGCCAATGACGGCACATCCGTTATTTCATTCTCGTCTGGACCGGCTTCCAAAAGTAATACTCGCCATTCAGGTATTTCGGACAGTCGATTAGCAACAACTGCACCAGCGGATCCACCACCGACTACGATAAAATCATACTCCACATCGAGATGTAGTTTGTCAATTACACGGCTTTCAGGATCAATTTGATCATAACGGTAATAAGAAAGGCCAACAATTAGCAGTGGTACCAGCCAAAAACCAGAACCCATCAACCCTATCGCACCTTTCAATGCCGATGCCAATACGAAGGCACTCAACATCATATTCAACTGTTCGTAATTTCATTTATGTAGTGCGTAGGTTCCTGTATTACTCTTGACATTGAAAGAATCGTCTGGACAATTGTTTCTGAAATAACAAAGAAAATAATTCAATAGAATTATCACCAGCTCTTTTATGAATGCTAACCGGGTATTCTTCATCAAAAGATGTTTTTATAGTTGAAACAAAATGGACTTCAATTAAGGTTTAATTATGTTCACAAAAATATAATTAACCGTGATGAAGGATATTTGTTTTTAATGATCAAAATAATTTGGATATGTGGAGAAATCGTGCATTAACATTTTTTCCCTACATTCTGAATGCGCCGTCCGAAGTTGAATGTGCAGGTAAATTTATTTGCAGTTCTTCTCATCAGACATGTAGATACATATATATATATATATATTTGCTGTTCAACCGTTATCTCATAACAGGAGAAAGGTGAAAGTGTTTTAACATCATAAACCTCTGTATTCTACCATCATTTCACAACGAAAGTCACGGTTACGTTAGAACTCCTCAATTGATCAAGGTTCAGTGAATCTAACGTTTTATTGTCACATTTCATTATAATCATGGAAAAAAATTGTATTCCCTGGCCAATGCCATTGTTAACTAATACTGCTGCTTGTTGAAAACAATGTCAAATCCTATCTCAACTTTGACAAAAAATTCATCGCAGTGAATGAATTTTTATGGACTTCTTGACTAGAGCTATGTAGATATTTTTTACCAAATATTTATACTGGGTAAATACAACAAGAACTTTCGAAAAAAAGAGAAAAAAATGGGATATTAAATAGATTTCTTGAAGGAAAAGTATTTCCATAGATAGTCAGTTGTGCATATATAGACTCTATTACGATCGCTCTGCAAATAGTAATGAGAGAAAGAGTGTACGACCGACAGACTATGAGTCTGGCACGCACATTCGAAGCTATGCGGAAGTTATATTTCCTAATCATTTCCGATGTTGACTCTCTGAATCACTTCCTACCATGAAATTAACTATTAAAGATTTATCTTCTATTAAATTAATTATGTCCATACATAATATTTAATTTGTAATGTTGGGAGCACTTGCACTTCAGCAAAGAATATTAAAATTCACATGTCCTGTAGAAGAGATAGTTATCAAAACAATGAAACCAAATTATTCTCACCATGCTCCTAATTTTTGGTATTTTCTGTTCTATCAGGTACGTCCACTGGTCGCGGTTGGTCTGAAATTGAAATAAAAAATTCATGACTGTGCAAATTTTACCAATTCACGTTCTCACAAGAATTTTGATACTCACTAAAGAATCATCATTACAATCACTTCACGAAATGTAAACGTATATTCTGATACAAATCATGGAACAATAACATATTTGGGTATTCAAAGCACAATTCAGTAAAAAAATAAAAGATGTATAACTGTCACCATGATAATTTGCAGTTATAACCTGCCCTGTCGCAACAGAACTGAGTGAACATGTAAACACAACAGAACTGACTCATTAACACTTCCCACAGCTCGCTCACTACGGTGATGTGCCACTGACGTTGAATGAGACAACTGTGCAATGAAAAAAAAAAAATGAACAATGAGATTTCAAAATGTTATCGCGCGTCTGAACCAAGCGGTATTATTTCGCGTCCTCCTTGCTAACTCTCTGCTTTTGCAGTGAAAGTGTTCTCTTCCTGTACCCAGTCAGCGAACAGTGCGCCGGTGTCTTGGCGCTTGCCGCTCTCTTATTTTATCCTTGCCCCAGGCCGATGTGGTAATTCTCGTTCATATGACTATCCATGCTGTGCACAGTTGAACAGACCAGCAATCATGAGATCATGGATTCCGTTTTCATTCATGCGATATACTTTCATATGAATCATGTGAGGTGGACAAGAGAACTCAGATAGATAAAATTCTGCGTGACTTCATTACGAACGGGACATTAAGTTGAATTGATTGAAGAAAGTTGTGATTCTCATGGTGGCTCTGATAACTATGTTAAGTACAGTCCAGCAGAAATTGATAATTATACAATTAGTTTTAATTATAACTTGGAAATAGCATTTGAGATTGAAATATTTGATACACAAAAGTTCTATCATCATTATTGACTTCGCATATGATTTTTGCTTTCCGCGAAAGGTTGACAATTATAGAAATGATGATGAAGAATGGACGACTTATCTAATCTATGAAAGTTCCATCCGCCCCTATTTCTTCATTTGGATTATGAAAAAATCATCAGGATTGGCCTTTCTTTCTTAGACATACAATAATGCTTCATTAATTTGTTATGGTTGTTTTGAATCCAAGCGCTCACATGCATGTATCCACTTTCGTATCACAATGTTAGACTTTAACGTTGGTCTTCAACAATATTCCTGCATAGCATGATTTCAAAAAATGTATAAAATATAACTTTCACTGTGCGAATCAGGGATATAATGCTTATGAATTTGCCATAAGATAAATAGGACTCTCCAATTCTCTTTTCAAATAAGAAAGTACATTCGTTCAGTCATATTCGAAAACAAAGTCAATATCGAAATGTATTCGTCCGCACATAAAAATTGGATATCATTACAGGTGATCACGACGCTCATAAATATTTTCCTTCTGGAATTGATATTATCATTTGACGAGAAACAACTGATGAATATGCAATGATAAAAACTTATTGGCTGAATTTATTCAATAAATTAAACTATGTATCATACATTCGTACAAATTAAATTTATCATTCTTCACTCGTGTACCATATAAATATCAACAAGTTTGATTAGAGCTGCAATAGATGTCATGTGTCTTTTTTGTCTCTCAAAATACACTGAGAAATCCGGTACGAAAATCGAACGAACTGACAAGAATTTGAGGGTTATTTTTGGTGGATTATGTCTTGTAGACAGAAACATTCTGCATCAATACTATGTCGAACGCACTGGACATATATATCGCATTGGCATATCTACATTTGACTTATGAAGTTTTATTTCAGAGTCTTCGTCATCTCCTGAGTGATCGTTTTTGTTTCAACCAATCCTGTTTTATCATATCACTGGCTTTTTCACCTATCATGATAACAGCAGCATTAGGATTGCCACTGACGATAACTGGCATAATAGAAGCATCTACAACTCTGAGACCTCCAACACCATGAACTCTTAACCTAGAATCAACCACTGCTGATTGATCATGAGATGGTCCCATTTTACATGTTCCCGATGGATGATAAATTGTAAATGTGAAGTGTCGGATAGCACATTCCCAATAGTCATCCGTGTTATATTGAAATAATTCACAACCTGGCATTGGAATAGTGTGAGGTCGTGAGTTGAATCTTTGAAATGCTTTGGTATCTGATATTTGCATAGCAATTCTTATGGCGTCGATCAATATCTCGATATCTTCTCTATGTGTGAAGTAATTTGGATTTATATCAGGATAAATCATAGGATTTTTGCTCTTTAATCGAATCCAACCTTTACTCTTCGGTCGTAACAGGAGGGGCAGAATTGTCCATGTTTCCGCTTTCTCCAATGGTTTATACAATGTATTGTATACACTATCACGTAAACCAACTATTTTTCTGATATGTGTCCCATCATCGGAATTCGTTGAACTTGGACCAAAATGAAATTGCACATCTGGCCAGTTACTCGACCTATTGCCATATTTGGAATAAATAAAAGCGACTCCCTCAATGCCAGGATTAGCCATTGGACCTCGTTCTTTAAGTATATATTCAAGTGCTACAGGTAATGTTTGGAAACGTGACTTCTTGAATGTAACCGGCTGATCAATAGTAAATGTTAGACCGCCAAGTCCCACATGATCCTGCAAGTTATCTCCAACTCGCAAATCATTGATCACTGGTATTTCCATTCCATTCAGATGATCATTGGGCCCAATACCTGACAGCATGAGTAATTGTGGACTATTTATTGCACCAGCAGATAAAATTACCTCTCGTCTAACGTAGACTTCATGCTGTTGACCATTCCGGATAAATTCCACACCTACTGCTCTTTTATTCTTGAATAATATCCTAGTGGCTTGTGTATACATGGCGATATGAAGATTTTTCCTGTTTTTTGCAGGTCTCAAAAAAGCTTTGGCGGTAGAACATCTACTACCTCGTCTCATCGTTGCTTGCGTCAACATAAAGCCAGTCTGATTTTTGCCATTTATATCTCGATTAGCATATCCAAGTTCCGCACCAGCTTGAATGAATGCAAGTGACAATGGCGTTCGCCACGGTGGTTCTTGTACTGTTAGTAATCCTCCTGTCTTATGATATGGACTTCTGGCGAGATAAGGATTTCTGTTATCCTCGGATTTCATGAAATAGGGAAGTACTTCATCATAACTCCATCCGTCGTTGCCCAATCGGGCCCAGTTATCATAATCTTGTCTGTAAACAGCATCGTCAATTATCATTGCATCGAATAACAGAGATGTTGGAGACAAATCATTTATGACTTAAGATCTATGTTCATGGCTCTCAACTTACTTATTTCCTCTAACATAAATCATGGCGTTCAGAACGCTACTACCACCAAGAACTTTTCCACGTGGCCAATTACATTGGTCACCATTCATCGCCAAACAGTATGAAGATGTAATTGGTGGTGATGTTTTGTATTTCCAATCTATCTCCGAGAGTTGAGTATATCCTGCCAGTGCTGGCACATCTGATATCTCATTTTCGTCTCCACCAGCTTCTAATAATAGCACAGTCCAGTTCGACACTTCAGAAAGACGTGATGCTACCACAGCACCAGCACTGCCACCACCTATCACGATGAAGTCATACATACGAAAAAGCTGCAAAAAATTAGAATTTGAATATTCGATTCTGACTATCCGGGAAAGTAATTGATTTGTATTGACACAAGAAGAAATTTCTTAGAAGCTAACAGTGTTTGCAAATCTTTATGACAGACCATATTAATTTCAAGTAAGATTGAGATAAAGTCCATTCACATCAAAATATGCCAAATATTTTGTCAGAAGATAGGAGATGCCTACTATTCTGACGACTTTAAATGACTATCTCCAAGTATATTCTGAAACATTCTCGTGAGGTCTCACTATCAATCAATGATGAATACTTCATAGAGAAGTATCACATGCTGTGCCAGTTTCATTCGAAGTGAGAAATCAGCCGTTTGGCCAATGATACTTTCTATGTACATTGGTCGAAAATTATAGCTCTTGACCCAGTCCACTGCTAGGATAAAATACCTTCCAAATTGCGACTTTACATTAGATTTTTTCCGTGCAGTATTCAAGTGAATGTTAATTACCTCTCTCGCATTTGTGGGATGAGACTCAGGATCTGCGCCATCATACTGATAGTAAGCCATACCAATCGCAATTAATGGTACGATTCCCCATCCCAGAATGGATCCAGTGGCGAGTACACTCATTAAGGCCATCGATCTTTTATTCTCCTTTCCGGATCATACATCGAAATAGCATCCCTTAAAATCTCACCTGAAATATAAGACAGTGATCTTTAGCAACAGAATAAATGTCACTTGAGCTTGTCTACATTCGTAGACATCATGATTATTTAACTGAAAAAATGTTGATCGCAAAATTTGTTTTTTGAAAATATGTCAACAATGATCAGGGAAAGTAAGTGGAACAGGACAGATATATCAGTTTATCTACGACGTCGAGATTTCCCAAGTTTCACACAAATTAAGATCAATTATTAGATATGCAATCGTTTCATGATAACAGAGAAAGTTTTATTGCAGAAATCCAATTTATACACGTACCGTGGCTGTTATGTCCGTTCTTCAATTTACAACCTCCGAACACATCAAAAATATTTTTGTTGATCATTAGATATGTCAAATTAATGTGAATAAAAATTGTTCGCATCAACAGCACAGATTGAGACCAGCAGCAACGATCTCCACTTGGAGAATGGTGAATGTTCAAGAGTGAAACCCACTCTTCTCCCCCTTCTCACATTCTCTTTTCATCGCCGGCACGAGAAAAAAATACCACTTCATCTTTGCATTAATGGGACAAATGAATAGCAATAATGACATCGTTGACTTCTTGATCAGACATAGCACATCATAAATATTTTTCTGTAAACTACCCAGCAATGTTATATCATGAGTGAGTTTTCTCAGGAATATTTTGTCCATAAGTCATAATTCAGAAGTTTTCATCAGGAGTATGTATGTTCCATATCAGGTAATTCAAAATTGCTGCTGATTAGAATCACCAATAATTCGTAGATTCAGAGGACTCATCATTTTTTTTCACTTTTTTTATGTTTCCCCTTCTCACTGCATCGTCATCATAGCGATAACTATCTCCACTTCTCAATACTTTCTCCATCATGTGGTGTACGTGCCTTGCAACCACATGCCTCAAGGTTTACACATTTACAGACTTCTACCAGCAGAATATATATTCACTGATCGAATTTCACCATGATCGCTCCTGTATACACGATTTATCATTCGACCTTGCCCTATTCAATTCGTAATCTCATAGTATTTCAATTTTTCTTGTCAATTCGCATGATTCTTGGGACACAGTGCAGTGAGCGAGAAGTAGACAGCCGGTCTGACTCTTTGAAAGACATGGTTAATAATACGGAACCGATGTAATATCATTCAATGGTATTTCATTGCAAACTGACACGTGACATACATACAGTGATTAAAATTTCAAAAGAAAGCACAGAACTATCGTAACCGGATGAGCATTGACATCCGGAAGATGTCCGTTGTACATGTAGAAAGTCATTGGTCATTAGCATGAACAAATACTTACACGGAATCTTCAATATTCATTCTGATTACCAAACTGCCACGGGGATATTTTTCTTATTCGTTCATGTTACGTACTTGAACAAATTTCATCCAACGGAACGTGATCAATTTAGAAATATATATTCATTTGATTATATTATAATAATCATATTCTGCAATATTCAACACGAATCATGCCGGCATCTATTTATGATGTATCGTGATAGGGGCCACTTTGTGGTTAAGGTTAGGAAATCGGTGTCCCTTTCTTACACTATATTCTCCTATCAATTTTGCACATCGTGGGCGTCTAATCGTCCTATAAGACGGTTTTAATCAAGATGTTCACAGTCTTTTCTTTGATTTGACTACGATGGAACAATGGACTCTGATTTTGTTCCTTACGAGATACGAGTTGAGAAGCCGAGACATCTGTGCCAAATTATTTTTTTTTCTCTTCATTGATAATTGCACTTATATAATTTTAGCATGGACTGTAGAAAATGACTATTCTTCGAACAAAGGATATTTATTTGCATCAGGTGACTCGTAAATGATGTACCCAGCTTATCATCAAACACTGTTGTACATAAACAAAGGAAGATCTGAGTTACCGACCGGGTCGTGCGCGGGTTTTAACCGGGCTGATCGAAGATGCGTGCATGAACATAAATTATGGAGTTCGAAAAATTCTTCCGTATGAAAGGCATGATGGGACGATTGTGCGTTGTGCGAGAATATTTACATGGAAACGTCGGTTTGACAATCGAATAGAGTAATTTGTTTCGAATTATAATAATAATACCTATACACTGAATTACACAATCTCTCGATTTCATAAGTGCGCTTTCGTTTCTAACCGAATAAAGTGCCAATTACTATACATTCATTATAGAAACAATTCAGATAATTAGGGTAGCAAATGTTAAAAATCCTACAAGGTATCACGAAAATTGGACTGTTGTAATCAAAATAATCATTTTTATTATGGATTCTCCATATTTCATTTCATACATGAGATAATTCTTTCAAGTTGAAGTAAATCCAATATCACATTCCTCACATTTAATTCGTGCATGTTCTCTAGATTACAAAGAGGTGGATTACATTATTGGAGGAATTATTATTATTGAATTACATTGGAGAACTACGTGGCAAATGCACACCCATCTGTCGACAAACCATTACCCAGAGCACACACTTCTCGTTCTCTCTTATGAATGTACTCTGGATTCATTGAGCAATACGTCGTTTCACTTTGTCAACTCGGTCAACCACGTTTCTAAATTATACAAAATGGTTGACCTACGATGACTTCTATCAATAATGTTACCTAATTGAACAACATTCGTCAATGTGTCCATGTATTTACTTTCTTATTCCCAACTGTTTATCTTACATATTGATAATTCTAATCAGAGTTTAATTTTGTCGAATCATCTAGAACATACATGTTTGGTATTGAGTGTCCAACTCCATGAACTCCGGTCACCCTTATGAATCCAAACGCGGAATGCCACTTGAATTCTTCATATTCTATTCAGAGATAGTTGGTTGAACCATAACGAATCGATTCGTATTTTTCCTGTTTCGTACACTGCGATACAATATGGTTGGGTGTGGCAATCAGGGTGCAGTGAAAATCTATAGTTTGGTGGAGGATAATCCAAACATTCTTTGATTGTGGATGAAAATAAATTCTTCATACGAGCCGTGTGATAATTGCTCAAAAACCAACATTGATAAATACCAGATTGCGTTAGATTAACCTAGAAGTAATTCCTGTTTTAGTTTCAATTTTCATATTCCACCAGTTATGAAGACTGAAAATTCCGTCTTTAACATTGCGTCACTTTTTTATACTAATCATATAATCAATAATTATGTACAAAATGATTGAATCAATGGTCTACTTATTTTAAGTGGAAAGTCATTTCCAACGATAAATAAAATGCCCCACTGTCGGAACGACCATGGCACATAGAAGATAAATTAATAGAAAAAGTACTATTTGTCATCTTGAAATCCAGCATTAATAAAATCTCTCGAATAGCCCTTCCGATATAAATCTATCTAGAATATGAGTTGAACTTTTATTTTGATTGCCACTGAGCTTTTATCATATCGGAACCCTTTTCACCTATCATTATAACAGGTGCATTGATATTCCCATTGGTAATTGCAGGCATAATTGACGCATCGATAACTCTAAGACCTTCCACGCCATAAACCCTCAATTGGGGATCGACAACAGCCATTGGATCTGATGGAGGACCCATTTTTGCAGTACAACTCATATGATAAATTGTCATTGTATATTGCCTGATTAGACAGTTCCAATAATCGTCTGTGAACATTGCTAAATGTTTGCAGTTGGGTACAGGTTTGCTGTGGAACCTTGCACCGAATCTTTTCATGGTGGCAGTTTCACCAAAAGCAACTGCAGCTTTTACACCTTCACGTAGAACATCAACATCATCAGGATGTGTTAGATAATTATGATACAATAAGGGATAATCCAATGGATTATTCGATCTAAGTTTGATTTCACCTACGGACTTGGGTCGGAGCATCATCGGGAATACTCCAAAAACATCTCTATTATTTATTTCACCGAAAACTTCATCATAAAATTCGTCACTGAGTCCATGAGCAGTTTTCACATTGGTACCACCATCTGAGCATGTTGATGACGATGTCAACATGAATTCAATGTCTGGCCAATCGTCTGTTTGATTGGCATACTTGGTAGAAATGAATGCTACTGCTTCCAAGCCAACACTTGATGTCAGTGGTCCATCTTCAGTTATTGCATAACGCAATGCTGAGTTTATATTCACCAATCTATTCATCACAATACTAATTTCATAGTCGATTAAAAACGCAAGACCACCCACAGCGATATGATCCTGGAGATTTTGTCCAACTCCCGGCAGGTTCACAATCGGTTCAATACCAACTTCTCGAAGATGATTGGAATCACCAATTCCTGATAGCATCAATAGATGTGGCGAATTAATTGCACCAGCTGATAGTATCACTTCTTTCTTTGCATACACTACTTCCCGACGACCATTGCGTATGAATTCCACACCAAGAGCTTTCTTTGTAACGGGGTCGATGAGTACTTTTGTCACATGAGTCCACAATGACAGGTGGAAATTAGGGCGCAATGATACTGGTCTAATGAATGCTTTTGCAGTACTACAGCGAGTACCTCGCCGCATTGTAAATTGAAACATTGCGAAGCCTGTTTGTTGAGCACCATTCACATCAACAATATCGTAACCCATTTCCTCGCCAGCTTGTAAGAACGCCACACCCAGCGGTGTGTGGAAAGGGGCATCTTCAATTGTCTGATAGCCACCTAGAATATTTTCCTGTTGTGAATAGTGACGTTCATCATTATTCCACTCTGTCATAGTTCTACTCACCTGTAGCATGATGTTTTGTGTCTCGTGCCAAGTAAGGATTTCTTTGGTCTTCCGACTTTTTGAAATAAGGCAACACATCGTCATAGCCCCATCCTGGATTGCCAAAACTCTCCCATTGATCAAAATCACGACGATTCCCACGAATATAAAGCATCGTATTCAGCACACTGGATCCACCTAAAACCTGCATATTTATTCATTCATCAAAGCGTGAAATATTCCGTTCATATATTTGTAACTGAAGTTACTATGATTATACTTTGATGGAAGAATATGTCGACATTGTGACGGAAATGAAAATAATGTTATGAAAAAACCAACGTATGCATTAAGTCAACTGTGTGGCCAGTGCTTAGCAATTTCATTGATGACATAAATCCATTAAATTATATTATTTGTATGATTTCTTTCTATTGACAAAGATGTGTCATGTCGTTCTATCGGACATAGATTGTTTCCTTCAATTACACGATAGATGCAAAGTTGAAGTGTAACAAAGCGATAATAATTCTATTTATGACTCAAAAGTTGGTGCTGAAATTTCTCCATACATTACATAAAGAGCACAGTAAACTTCTACGAATAATGAGAGTTATATCGAATAGAACTTGTTGAGAATATGAATCTATTTTGAAATTTGCCCTATGCAATCAGTATCATGAATCCATGAGAGGGAATAAAACAATTTCAATTCTTTTCAATCACAATGCTGTCGTCAAACAGTTAATGATTTATGGACCATCACATCATTATACGATGTTTTATTTATTTCTCTTCGAGACTCATCATCTACGTCAACACACCACTGCAGATATTTCCATGGATGCTATTGTTGATTATGAGGTCTTTGATGTGATGGTCCATATAATTCTATTGAGATAATTATTCCTCTAGAAAATTTGGTACATCTCATCGACAATTTTCGTGATATTCAAACCTGTTTCAAATAGTGTACACCACCGTGTTAGTTTGGATTATATTTGCTTTCGCTCGGGTGTTCAATATGATCGACAGGCAATTGATAGTCATTACCTCATACATCATCATGACTGATTAATTCAATGACGCTTCATTTTCATCTGGCAATATTTCTCATTATACAATTTTTTTTTTATAGAAGGAGAAATTTCTACATAAATATCTAATTTGGTAACTTTGTCGCTGTGACTGTATAACGATCGATTCGATTGACGATGAGGAGATATTTATTGAAGCTATTTGAATATCTGAAAAGAACTGATGGAATAACAATCATTGTTTCATGATGGAGCCGTATTCAAACTCATTTCATTCAAGATGATAATCATTGAGTTGCTTTTTTTTTTTCATGGTAATATCGTAATTGTCAATAAAATTTTTACATGATTTATTGCCAGTTTAGAAACCACATAATTTTAACTGCAAAAGAAAATTATGTCCGTAGATTTACCTTTCCTCTAGTCCAACAGCAACGTTGATCTTTCATTGCCTGACAAGCTGACCATTGTGGTTGCGTTCTATAATTCCAATCAATTTTACTTTTATGTAAGTACAATGAAAGTATTGGCACATCAGTTATTTCCGTCTCATGACCACCAGCCTCCAAAAGCAAAACATTCCAGTCGGGGTTTTCCGTTAGTCGATTAACGACTACACTACCGGCACTTCCACCACCTACCACTATGAAATCATATTCTTGTCGTAGATTTTTCGTTACATGTGGATGATTTTCTGGATCCATCAAGTCATAATTAAAGTAAGCCAATGAGCCAATGAGAATGGGTAAAATTGTTAGTTTGCCAACTAGAAGTAGACCAGCAGCTTTTATAGCTGCAGCCACTGTTCCTAGTAAAACAACCATTTTATATTATTTTTTCTTTGCAAATTCTTTAAATCAGGTTTCCTATTAACGTCACAACTATAATAATCACTGTGAACGCTCGTATTTCATCATCTAACGAGTTACGGAAATCTCCCAGCCATCATTTCGCTCTTATTTTAATCTTCTACCCTTTGCTTGTGTCAATAAATTCGACAATTTGGTTGTCTTGTGTATATTGACTAAGTTATACGTTTCTGGGTGGTGCCATTGGATTTGGTATCACATTGATTGAGGTTATGTAGGCAAACTATTAGAAATTATCTTGCAATCCTGAAAAAATACAACACGGAACAATGTTACCATCAATTCGTAGTCATTTACACGCACGCGGATGAATTGACAAGTCGTATTTGTATGTTTCCATTTATCAATACTTTCCTAATTGCTTTCATACTTTATGGAAATGCAGTGGGAGTGTGTCGTATGTAAACGTAATTTCGAAGCAAAATATTATTCGTCATACGAAATTGCCATAAGTGATCATTCAGAAAAAGGGAAATTATTCTGGCAACTACGTGATCGGAATTTAGAAGAACGGAATTTTTGGAGTCATGAATAAAACATCCTCCACCACGACATTACAAATGAAAAATAAATTAGACCCCGAATGACCATGTCATCTGTGCAATTATACTCCACAATGAGATGCTCACCAATAATTGAAGTTGAAAGAAATCAAATAAATAGACGAACCTAACAGAATATTAGTACCACATAGACGTGTGTTAGCACGTGTAGCTCGTATGACGCAGCACCGTCAAAAGATTAAACACAAACGTGTAGTAGTTGAGAGAAAGTGAAAGACTGGATGGTATGAACATTACATTGGTCGTATAAACCATACCATCTCCTCCTTCTCTATCTCCTTCCACCTTTGGGCTCTACCCAAAGAAATACAAGGCCCATGATAAAAACTTGGGATGATTGCGCCAATATTTTGCTCGCGTGTGGAAACCCACGTCGTCAGATTCTAAACCCATCCCATACCAAACTATGATGTGGGGATAAAAAATTTGTCTCAACGACGTTGAAGTTTTTTGTTCACCTTTTTTTCAAGTCACGCAAACTAAATAGTTCAATTCAATGTTGAAGGACAACTCTTGATATTGAATGAAAAAAAGTTATGGAGATAATACAAACTGTGTCCACCAAATGCTGAATTACATCAGTGTGTTTGATTATTGTTGAGAAAAACAGAAAAAAAGGCATTAACCGAAGTGAAAGCCACTGATTGCAAAGTTGGACATCGAATTTTAGCATAAAAATATACATTTGTTTTTTGTTTTCTTCACAGAAGTATCGAGATCGATTGGACGATAAATCATTTATGGAAATCGAATGATGTTTATTTCTGATGCACCTTTAAAAATAGAATGGATGCTGAAAGCAATTGTTTCATCATAATTTTTTTGTTGACTGCACTGGCCACAAGACAGGTGTACCATATATTAAGAACGTAGTAACATGAGCAAACGCACATTCAATTTCTGCTTTACATCCGTATTTCCTTTCAATAATGATCAGCATAATGAAAGTATTCCATAATAATTCCATTCGTACATGACATCATAAACTTTGAACTGCAGATCAACAACAACTTTTCATAACCAATTTGGATCCATCAATTATTCTTCAATGAGATATGAAATGTTGCGTTATTGCATAAGCACTTGATGAATATCTCCACAAAATAATTCGTTAATGAACTCGCAGTCCAAAAGGGAAATATTGCGATACTCAGAGATTGTTGTGTTCTGTTTGAACATCATGCACATTCAATATCAAGATTTAATATGATACAGCGTCTTACATAAATCACCCAAAAAAAATGGGACAGGATCAGCAATGAGTGTCAGATATCTGTGACATTGATTCGCCATACCAAATTGAACGATGTTTTTTTTTTCAATCGTCTCTGCTTCTTCTCTCTTGCTTTTTCTCGTCTTAATGAGATGTATGTTCAATCAAGCAGTTAATGTACCGCGATCATTTTGAAGGACGCGAGGATCATTTGAACTTAAACGAAATCTCAAAGTTATTACTCCATTTGAAAGTCATTTTGTTCTTATTTCAAGTCCGAGAATTATCCTTCATGTCGTGTCATGTTCAACTTTCGAAAGAGTTCTGAAATCGCTAATGCCATAACTGACATTATGATAATACAAATTTTGCGAAATTTTTCTAAGGAATATGGGAAGGTTGATAGCATGTCGATATTTATTCTCAGCTTCTTCTGTTATATTCATTCATGAATTCGATCAATATGGCTAGACATTTACATATTTAATACATTGAATTGAAACAGGAACTACCACAGTACTTGGAGAAAAATAATACCATGCAACTATAAAAAATGATTCCATTCACTATTACAATTCATCCTTGATTAACCAATCACGTTTAATCAAATCTGCGCCTTTTTCCGCTATCATCAACACTGGTGAATGTGTGTTACCACTTGTAATTATAGGCATTATTGATGCATCAATAACTCTCAATCGATCCACTCCGAGAACTTGCAATTGTGGATTAACGACAGTTTTCGAATCATTAATTGGCCCCATTCGTGTGGTTCCAACTGGATGATAAAGTGTACCTGCGAGATTTCTGAGATTGCATTCCCAATAGCCCGCTGAATCAAATTCAATACCATCACAACCTGATATAGCAAGGTGCCGTAATTTCATTCCAAGATTTTTGAAAGCTTCAGTGTCTAAAAGATTTTTGGCAAAATCAACAGACTTTAGGAATAAAAGTTTATCTTCATCATTATTCAAATAATTCGGATAGATTTTCATAGGATCATCAGGTGAATTGCTGCGAAGTTTCAATTCACCAATACTCTTCGGTCTCAATAGAGCTGGGGAAACGATCAATGTGTCAACTACTGTGGACAACTTCACCATCTCTGCAGTGAGCTCTTCAGACAACCCAGTCGCTTCAGCCATAGTGACTACTTTTATAATGTGTCCACGCGGTATATAGATATGGAAGAATTCCATATTCGGATATGTCGCATGTGCATCATCTAAATTAACGAAACCAATCAAATCCACCCCACCCACATTAGCGAACTCTCCTTTCTTATATAATAGATAATTAAAGGTATCATCCAAGAGACTCATTTGGGTTTTCATTGGTTGCGAAGAATTTAAAAATTCTAATTGTATCCCCAACCATACTAAATGATCCTGTAGGTTTTGCCCAACTGGTAGATTAACTTTGCAATTAATTCCCATCTCTTGCAAGTGTTCTTTTGGTCCAATCCCTGATAACATTAGCAGTTGTGGTGATGCAATTGATCCAGCAGATAGAATCACTTCTTTATTAGCTTTGAAATTCAAAATTGTTCCGTCTTTAAGTGTCGCTGTAACACCAGTAGCTTGATTATTCTCATTCATCGTTATTCCATTTACTTTTGTTGAAGTCATTACAAACAGATTTTTTCTATCTTTGGCCAACGACAAAAATGCTTTTGCTACATTCATCCTCATACCACTATCAATATTCCCATGAGCTCTCCCATACCCCATAGTATTCTCGCCATTGAAAACGTCTAGAACGGGGATACCCTTTTCACGTACGGCTTGTAGTATTAAATCTGGCACAAGTGAGTCTGAATAATTGTATGAACGAACAGCCAATGGTCCTTCACTTCCAAAATATTTGTCTCCATATTTAGCAATTATTTCGGGTGGGTAATTCTCAGATTTCTTCAGATAAGGAAGTACGTCATTAAAACCCCAACCAGTATTGCCCATCGCTTCCCATGTGTCATAATCGTGAGGATTTCCATGCAAATGAAGCATCGCATTGATAACAGAACTTCCACCAAGCGCTTTACCTTTCGCCCATTTGCATTGCTTGTTTTTCATTCCCAAGCAAAAATCATCACGCAACTCTACATCGTAGCTGTAATCTTCAGACGATCCCTGCAGACCCAGTAGTAATCCGGGCACATTGCTTGTTATTGATGGATATGTACCAGCTTCTATCAGGAGTACTCTCCAATCCTTCTGTTCAGAGAGTCGACTTGCTAAAACTGATCCTGCTGTACCACCACCCACAATGATGAAATCAAATGGTTCGTCTAGGTTCGCAAATATCTCAGCTGATCGATCCGTGGGATAGTCGTCGGTAGAACTGATGGCACATTGCGATACTAGCAAAGTATGAATTAGTTGGGTGAATATCAAAGCTGAATTGCCTTGTGCTGCAGCTAAGGAGCTCTCAGTGATGCACGTATCCATAATTCCGAGAATATTATGAAATTCCAATTATAACAAATTGAACTGGAGTGTTGTATTGATTCCTTACCAAGGTTAGGTTGATGTAGAAACAGTACAAGTCTGACGACTGATGCGTCGTGTTAGATGATCAATACTGATCAGGATGACAATTTCTACTGAACATCAAACATCATGTTAATCCCATTTTGCATCCACTAGTGAAAATTGATCTCATAACTCCCACTTCTGGTTTCGAATGAATCACTCATTCGTATCATTATCACATTTCTTATGTATATTTTTGTACAATTATAACCTTGGACGATATACTCGAGTTATTGCGGGATTTCAGACAGTTATTATTGACATATGAAGGGTAAACATTTTTTACATATCAGTTACGAATTTTTATATGAATCCTGTACATTGTATAATATCCTACTCATTTTGATATTTTTTTTTATCAAGTGTGATCTTGGTCTTGGACTCTGAGATTGAGAGGAAATCAAATATCAATGCAGTGGATATCGGACGTCTAATTATCTGTTAGAAATACAATAGACTAATTTCTTCGTCTCAACTCGAATATAATAATATTTTTCATATTTTAAAATACAAAGCGTTCATCAAAATGTTTTACCAGTCGAGTTTCGTTTGATCAGACTTTGTTGGCTTATCAACAAAAAAAGGTGGATCACCCAACCCAACTCTCCCTCAGATGTAAATGCGTACGAAACTTCCAACATCACTTCACTTATAAAACAATTTGTCCAACAGTCACTATTATTTGTGTTATAATCCACGCCAAGTATTCATGATCATATCTGATGCTTTCTCAGCAATCATGATGATAGCCGCGACTGGATTCGCATTGGGAACAATTGGAAATATTGAAGCATCAGCTACTCTGACATTGCTTATTCCATGAACCCTGAGTTTAGAATCAACCACTGCTTCGGGATCATTAGCTGGCCCCATTTTGCATGTACCGGATTGGTGGTTTTCTGGACCAGTCTTCATTCTTATAACACATTCCCAATAAGCGTCGGTACCAAAATGGTATCTAGAGCATGCAGGTAACGGCGTTTCATCCAATCTCAAGTCCCACTTTTTCATTGTCTGTGTTTTCGTCAATTGAATAATTTGCTTTATACCTTCAATAAGTATCTTTAAATCCTCATTTTTGTCAAAATAATTTGGATAGATTAAGGGCGGATCAAGCGGATTGCTTGATCTCAAAGTAAGATATCCTCGAGATTTGACTATAACTGTTGTGGGACGCGCATTAATTTCACGTCTAGATGAGCACATTGATGAAAATTGATTCTTGCATCTATTATTGTTACTCTGCTTCCGACAAGTGGGACTGAATCCATCAAAAAACACTTGGATATCAGGTATACCATGTGTAGTGTGCGAACTCTCAAGAAAAGCAGTGACTTGCGTTAACCCCGTGCTAGATAATGGTCCAGTTTTGCTAGTTACAAACTCATGGATATCTCGATCAGTGACACTGTCATATTTCGTATCATTGATGCTCATTTTAATTCCTATTGAGACATGATTGTGCAAATTATGTCCGACGGGTAATGCATGATGAACTGGAATCCCAAGGCGCTCGAGATCAGCTCTGGGTCCAATTCCAGAAGAGAGTAAAATTTGTGGTGAACCAATTGCACCAGCTGACAAAATAATTTCTTTGTCCACTCTAATTCTCTTCCTGACGCCGAACTTATCGACTAATTCAAGTCCATAAATTTTCTTGTCCCATTTGTTACCAAGCAGTTTGATAACCTGAGCATTTATTAAAGTTTTTAAATTTGGTTTATGCGCAACTGGTCTGAGATAGTATCTTGAAGTTGTGCCTCGTTGACCATTCTGAATCATCATCGGCGCTACCATAAAACCTGTATGGTTCGTTCCATGCAAGTTGGATGTTTTGTATCCCAATTCTCGGGCAGCATTAAGAAGGTCATCAGCAAATGGTGGTTTATGTGAAAAGTATTCAATATTCACAGGTCCACCTGATTTCGTTCGCTTAAAAGGATGAGGTGATGTGATTCCGGGCGTAATTGGATTTTCAGCGCGTTCAAAATAGTGTTCGATTTCATTATAAGACCAGCCATTGTTGCCCACACGTGCCCAACGATTGTAAATCTCTGGATGACCACGTACATACATCATTCCATATAAACCACCAGTTCCCGAAACCATTTTACCCCTCGGCCAATTGCATATACCGTTCGTTTCCAAACATGCAGTAGGATACGGCTTTGTGGGTTCAGTTTTGTACTTCCAATCTAATGCAGAATTTATTGCACTGAATGCAAAACTCGGAAAAACAGTCATGGTGGGTTCTTCAGGTCCTGCTTCAATCAAAAGAATCTTCCACCATGGCTTACGATCAGTCAACCGTCTTGCAATCACTGGTCCAGCAACACCAGCACCCACAATTATGAAATCGAACCTAGAATATAATTGAATTCGATTCATTAATTGTCATCACTAATCGATCAATGTGAAACTCATTTGAATTTGACAAAATATGAACATTCACTCACTTCTCACCGTCATCAATTCTATTTGTCCCTCTTTTACGACATGGATCCTTGATATCACATCTCTTCGCTATCATAGCTTGTAGCCTTTCTGCAAAATTCGCTATAGAATTCTCACAAGATGGATATTTATATATAATGTCATCAAAATGGCAGTCAGTTTTGTGGTCCATCATTTGACAAGCATACGTATTGTTCATTTCGGGAGTTTCCTAAAAAAAATAAGAGAACATTTCATTGGTGACAATCATTAACTGAAAAATTGTATAATGAATTCATTCCATCATGCATTTCCACATCCAATATGTTTCAATCGGAAATATATAATCACTCACCCAGTACCGTGGTGTTAAGCGAGAATGGCCATAATGCAGTAGCGCTAAACATACAGTGACAAAACTCCATCGATTCATCATCCCGATCATATTTCAGAATTTGAGTACCAGTCCACGCTGTGAAAATAATTTGAAATGAAGTGAGTGAATCCACACACGAGGACACCGATTTCCGCTTCTGAAGCTGTGTGGGATTTTTGTTCTCGTCATGTATGATAAAAGAAAAAAAAAAGAACTACTCTATATACGCATGTTTCAAAAGATAACAACGGATAACCACTCGGACTGTATTCAACTGACGATGAGAGCCCCATGAATATTTTGTCTCCTTCCCACTCACTCCTCTTCACATGAATTTACTTGACTCATACATACATATTTCGTACAGTCAACCACAAAATCTGGTTGACCAGTTGTAGCGTATTCCTTTTTCCTGTTTATTAATTTCCTATATCCAGATTATCGCACAATGAACTTTATGAATGAATGAGAAATCCCGTCGTTAGTTATTAGCAGGACTAGAAGTATGACTCAAATCTTTACCACTTTCCTCATAAACAGAGATCAAATTAGTTATAATTTAACGTTCAATCACTAAACCTTCTGTTTCACTCCTGCCGATATTATTTTTAACCAGAATGAAGCGGACTGCTCAGTGAATCCGTCTTCACTTGGACATGACTGTGACATCATAGCTCACAATCAACGATTTAGTAATTTCAATTTTCACCTCAGTGCATATGCGGGTACATTTTTATTTAATTATTTCAACAATGCCCACATATTATCCCATATAGATATGAATATGTACTGACAATTATAAAGTCATTCTTCAGACATTACAGCAATCTTATGTCATTGGAGAAGGGATAGAAAATAGAAATTACCGAACTATCGAAAACGATTTTGCATGCAATGATATATTCACATATAATGTAGAAACAATTATTGTTTTCATGTCATTATAATTCAATACATGAACAAATATAAACGTTACACTGAATCAAGAAACAAATATCAGATTACAAACAATACAAATTTCTTCAATTTTGTTGCAAAAAATATTTTCTCACCAATTATTACGAAATGGCAAATGTGGAACGAATGTTTTGTGAGTAATCAACTAGCTCGGTCATCCACAGGATGTTTGACTCATCTTATATACATTAAGCAACTCTCGCCATTATCAGAAATGTCGAAAAAAAAAACCAAATATTTTCGTATACGTATGTACGCATGAAAGAAAAAACTCGATCATGTGTGTGTGTGACCTTGTCATTACATCAATCCGATATTTATGTTACCGTGAAACAATTTATCCAAAATATATAATTCCACGTCAATTATCAATGATGTACATTATTTAATTCAGCACCTGTTGAGAATACTCGACGTAATATTCGATAACATATACAAACAAATTATATCCGTCAAGTTCATATTTTTTCTTTGTTCTTATTCCAAAATTTGTTGATACTATTCTTTCTCTGGAATAGGACTACGTCCATTCCCTTTTTTTTTCTTCACTTGCGTATTCCAAAACACATTATGATTTTTAATGTCGATGGTAGATCAATTATAACATAGTAGATATAAAATATATAAACAATAAGACTCACTAAAATTTGAGTAATTCATATCAGTTATATTCGACATGAAATAATTCATTTTGGATTATTAGTCTATATGATATAAAAAAAGACAAACTACAACAAGACGTTCAACGTCATTTTCGATGCGAAAAAAAATTTTTTCAGTCTTGGCTTGTGGAGGTCACTCGGTTATTGAATTCATACATACCTAAGCTATTATTTTTGTACTCAGATACACTAAATTGATGAAATTAATATCTAACTGACAATCATCAAACACCGCTTCTGCGTTTAAGATAGTAATCTTTAATCATGTCTGATCCTTTTTCGCCAATCATAATAACAGGTGCGTTGGTATTACCACTGACAAGATTGGGCATGATGGATGCATCAATTACTCGTAATCCAACAACACCATAAACACTCAAAAATGGATCTACAACTGCAGTGGGATCCCAACTAGGACCCATTTTGCATGTACCAACTGGATGATAAATTGTAGCCGAATAATGACGAATCATACATTCCCAATAAGCATCAGTGAACTGAGGAATGTGTTTACAGCCAGGAAAAGGCCGTGGATTCAATTCACTACCATATTTACGAAATGGTGAAGTTCTACTTAAAGCGATCGCAATTTTAACACCCTCAACCAAAGTAGCCATATCTTCCGGCTCTTTGAAATAATTAGGATAGATAAGTGGATGGTCAAATGGGTTCCTGCTTCGCAATTTGATAACACCCCGGCTTTTTGGTCGTAACAACATTGGTATAACACTCCAAACATCACGGTTATTGATTGGACCGAACACAGCATCATAAAAACGTTGTGTTAGACCATGTACTTTCCTTATTTGTCTACCACCATCAGAATTAGTTGAACCAGAGATGAAGTGCAGTTCAATATCTGGGAAGTCATCTGTTACATTGACATACTTGGTATTGACAAATGCAAGTCCTTCAACACCACCAAGAACAGTGAATGGACCATCACCAAAGACTGCGTATTTCATTACTGACGATACACTGTGCAATCTGTTTTCAACCATAGATACTGGTTGATTAACCAAAAATGCCAATCCACCAACTCCAACGTGATCTTGAAGATTCTCACCAACCGGTGCATCTTTTATCACTTCAATACCGTGTTGTTCAAGATGGTATTTTGGTCCTATTCCAGACAGCATCAACAATTGTGGTGAATTTACAGCACCACCAGATAAAATAACTTCCTTTCCCGCACGTATTCGATACATACGGCCATGTCTCACCATTTCGATACCATATGCTCGTTTGGTTATTGGATCAATCAGAACTCTTGTGACATGTGAATCCAATGCTATGTGAAGGTTTTGACGAAGCCGTGCTGGTCGGAGAAATGCTTTCGATGTTGAACATCTACTGCCATCTCTAATTGTGCCTTGAGCAATCATAAAGCCACTATGACGAGCACCGTTTATATCTCGTATCTCGTAGCCCATTTCTGCACCAGCTTCAACAAACGCTGTAGCCAATGGCGTACGCCACGGTGCCTCTTGTACTGTTAAATATCCGCCAGTTGAATGGTACACAGTGTTAGCTAAATATGGGTTCTTATTGTCTTCAGATTTTTTGAAATAATGCAATGCACTTTTCGAATCCCAACCAGCATTGCCCAGCTGACCCCAAATATCATAATCTTTTGCATTTCCACGTAGATACAACATGTAGTTTAAGACACTACTTCCACCGAGAACTTTCCCACGAGGCCAGTTACATCGACCTTGCTCCATCGCTGGAACATGATACATAAATAGGTTAATAGTGTCGTTATATTACCCGCCTGCATAATTGTTCTGCAAGAGGAGTGTGACATTAAATTGGAAAATGGTGGCAGAACTTTTATGTCAAGAACGCGCCTATCAGATTTTTTATCTGCTGATCAATGCGAAAGGATTTAAAAATTGCTCAATGTCTGCCTCACATGGATTTCATTGCCAGCGATTTGATTTTTCTGTACCGATTATGATAGAAACAAATTTTTTAAAGAAGATAGAGTATGATGAAGATTTCCCTTGTTCAGCTGAAACACACTTTCACTAACGAAAATAATTTTCCTTTCTACAAAATGTTAATTAGGAACAACTTGATCGACGTGCATAAATAATCAATAAAAAGGGAACTTGAGATGTTAATACAAATACTTTCTACACGAAGGGAAATGCCACAGGGAAAGTATTCGAAATATATTGAGAGATATGGACAGATGAAGATTACATTTGGGAGGAAAAAATATTCAAATTTACTTACCCAAGCATGCGTCACCCTGTGGCTCGGTTTTATATTTCCAATCAAGTTTACTTAGCTGAAGATATCCGGCCAATAGAGGAACGTCTGAAATTTCCGTTTCATCACCACCAGCTTCGAGCAAGAGGACATTCCACTTTTCGATTTCGGAGAGCCGACTCGCTACCACAGCACCTACGTAATCAATTCAAACTTATTTAAGAACGCATTAACAAGAGGAAAAAAAAATGTAAATTATATTTTATTATTTGCTAGGTTTGTATCTTTCTGCGGATCACCAGATATCAACTCCAAGATAGGAAGAGTAATTTATTTTCTAAACCGAAATAATTTTATTGCGGCTATCATAGTTTCTATTCGTGACTAAACATTCCGGTTTGATTCATAGAACCACTACCAGTCCACAAGTGATGTATTCCTAAATTATGGATAAATATTTACAATACTCGTACGCTCTGTTAGATCATCAATTCTCGCACATTTTTTTTATCTTGCTACCTCAAATCCGTACTCTTGAATGAGAAATGTGGATACCAATCAAGTTTATCATGAACCAAAATTGTTCAGAAAGGGATCCGGTTAGCGCTATTCTAATCATAGACGTAAATCTATGATTACTATTCAATGTCTGACGCAAATTCATCTGAAAAATAACACGAAATAAAAAATATGAGATCCAGTTCAATAGTTGCCTACCAGCTGATCCAGCTCCAACGACTATAAAATCGTAAGTTGGATGTAACAATTCAGTAGGCATGTCAATTGGTTGCGACTCTGCATCCATAACATCATACTGAAAGTAAGCGAGTGCCATCGCTAAGGCTGGAAAAAACCAGCCAAGACTTCCAGCAGTACTTCCCAAATAATTGGCTATTGTTGCTTCAACACCCATTTTTCTTGACAGCACCGCTGGTAGTGAGCAAGTAATTTTTCACCTGCAAATATGTGTGAAAAACAATTAAAATTAATATTTATAACGCAAATAGAGACGTAATTTATGGCTATAAATATATACAATTTGCGGTTATCAAATCAGACAAGCGTCCTCGACGGTGTTTCACTGTAAACTGAATCGTATCATCAACTGAATGTCACTAAGTCTTATTCAACCTATGGTGTAGTCACGTAGAAATTTACTTGGACGTTTGATTCAGGATGTCTATGGAAAATTGGACACCGATTCGCGTTACATACGCGTACACGTGCATGTGTACATGTCACTGATGCGGTGTTCGGTTAACCGTAATCTCATAATGACACTTCACGAATAACAATTGATCGGTGAAACTTTCAACGGTTGAGCAATCTCATATATTGCTATCAAAACCCCCAACGTTTTCCTTCATTCGCCCAAGAAATACATAACGCCTTTGACATCTCCACTTTTCGTGAATTGTATACAAACCAACATTGAAAGTGAGAATAAATTCAAATCAACAGCGGCTTCCGTATTGTAATTCAATGAAATTATCCGGGGTTAGATAGGAGGGATAGGAGGATTCTACGATTCAACATTTGCGGCAAAATCTGCAAATGACTTTTCATGCTATGTTGAGAAAATATGAAGAATAATGATGTAAACAATGAAAACTTACTTGATATTATTGTGGATGGCAAGTTGAACTCGATATTACTCAGTGATCATCCACAGTTATTTGTTCTTTAGTAATTCGTATACCAACACTGACGAATCACGTAGATCACAGAGCATTAATCCATACGAGAGAATTATCTGAACCGATATATTGGGTAAATAATATTCCAGTTCGATGATATAATAATGAAAATTGAAGTTACAAGTGATGCAACTGATCTCCCCACGGTCGTTCATCTGAAATGAGCATGGCCAAGGATGAAGACTGAAGTAAAGTATGGTGTGTAGTGTCTCCTTGACCTCCAAACGTAAGCGTGGACTTGCCGCATAACGGATCGTCAATACCCCCCTCTACATTCACCTCTAACTTCGTCTCCCCACATCTTTTTTCAAGCCTCTCCACTCTCTTCACATCTTCAACACGGAAAAAATTTCCTCTCATTTTCCATCTGAAATAACACTGCCTTAATCATTGTTTGCGTTACATACTATGTCGATCATTCATGTTTCATGATGTTATAATTAGTACCACGAGTGATATCATTGTACCACCTTGATGAACTTCTGGAGAACAAATTCGGAGATGAATCATCTCTTTCAAACACAAATCTATTTGTCCTTATTGAACAAGATGTCATGCAAATGAATTTATTCTAATGACATCAAACCTCGTTCATAATCTCAGCTCGAACAATTTCATCATCGAACAAACAGGTCCTCATCAAAGAACACTGTTCTGATGACCTGAAGTGATGTCATGTGTCATATTGTTGTTAATTCTGACAATAATTCTGGTACATCAAATGAAGTTTATGAAAGTAACTATCTATAGAAACTTATTCCAAAAAACTTATATGTCATTAGAGAGAAAATAAAGTCTCGAAACTTCTCCCATTAGAAATTGATATGATTCTGTATCCTTAACTGGAAACAATAATAAAAAAGAAAGCAGCGAGAAACCAATTTGTTGCTAGTTATCAATTATAATAATGCGGCGATATTCAACAAAAGTAAAGACGAATTTTCCAATTTACGAATTGAATTTCAAAATTACACCCTTTCACAATAAACAAATAGACATGGCCTAGTCAGCGCCATCAGCACAAGTATCCACGTACATTCATTGGGAAAACCTGCGGTGTACAGCGTGTCTGTTATTTAGACCTCACGTTTACTCGTCGACGTGCAATCAGTCACGTCATCCTCCATGATTTCATATTGTGTCTTGTATAGGCGTTGTAATAGACACCACAATAATATTATCGGTTTCTGTACAACAAATAAATACTTAAATCGAATCTTCAATTTTTATTTCAGGAGGATGCTGTGGATCGATGAAAAAACGAACAATCGTCGGAGGATATGCTTTCTGTTGGTGGTTCGTTACAGACGTCCAACTTCTGTCGCTAGAAGTGATGACATTAAATCCTGTATGTGAGAGCGTAGAAACAGCCCAGGGTGTCCCATTAACCGTAACTGGCGTTGCTCAGTGTAAAATAATGAAAGCTGATGAATTACTGCAAACGGCAAGCGAACAATTCCTCGGCAAAAGTGTCAACGAGATTAAATCAACGATACTCTCAACATTAGAAGGTCATTTACGTGCAATACTTGGTATGTTTTAGTGTTCATCTTTGAAATTTGAGACAGAATTCATTTCTGAAGATAATGGTATCAATTACGACTATAATACTAATCTGACACTTTCTTACAAGGTACTTTATCGGTTGAGGAAGTGTATAAAGATCGAGATCAATTTGCTGCACTCGTTCGTGAGGTTGCGGCCCCAGATGTTGGTCGTATGGGAATTGAAATACTGTCATTCACTATCAAAGATGTGTATGATGATGTTCAATATTTGGCATCACTTGGCAAGGCACAGACAGCGATTGTAAAACGAGATGCTGATGTGGGTGTTGCAGAAGCAAATCGCGATGCTGGTATTAGGGTATGCCAATATTTTACGTTATATCTGGTTCAATCGATATTGCACATGACAAGACCATGCTCTATTGCATTTATAAAATATTGAAATTGTATTAATGCGAAATCAGCACGATTGAATTTTTTCGCTGCAGGAAGCAGAATGTGAAAAAGCAGCAATGGATACAAAATATAATACTGACACGAAAATTGAGGACAATGCAAGACTGTTTCAATTGCAAAAAGCCAATTTTGATCAAGAAGTTAACACTGCGGTAAGATTCGATGAACAAATAAAATAAATTTCTGAAAAGCCACGTAAATCGGTTTGTCTTGAATGTTGGAATACGTGAGAGTTCTCTAATGCAATGAAGTACCTGTTTATCATGAATTACACAATTACATTCAGACCGAACGTGAATTTATGTGGAGTGAAAGTGAATTTTTTTGTCGGTGAATATTATTATCAATTTCGTGATGATATTCATTCGTGTGTTGTTACAGAAAGCTGAAGCACAATTAGCATATGAACTTCAAGCAGCGAAAATAAAGCAGAAAATAAGGAATGAGGAGATACAAATAGAAGTAGTTGAACGGCATAAGCTCATTGAAGTTGAAGAACAAGAAGTTCGACGAAAGGAACATGAATTGAGAAGTACAGTACGTTTACCTGCTGAAGCTGAGCATTATAAAATGACAACGATAGCCGAAGGAAAAAGGTAGTCAATATTCACATATTCGCGGACATTTACTCATCACTTTTTTTCATCAAATCTCATTGATTGCTTGTCATTTTCTCGGCGATGATTTCGTGTAGAACACAAACGGTAGAAAATGCTAAAGCTGAGGCTGAGAAAATACGGTTGCTCGGTGAAGCTGAAGCCAAAACATTGGAAATAATTGGGGTGGCAGATGCTGAACGAATGCGTCTCAAAGCACAAGTGTATAAAAAATACAACGACGCAGCAATTTTGAATGTTGCCTTAAATGCAATGCCCAAGGTTTGTTTTACTTTTCTATCCTCAATCAATGTGAGGTGAAACACTATCATAACGATGAAATTTGCTTTTTGTCTCAAATATCATCTACAAAACGCCTACATACAGAACGCAGGATGGATTCTCAGAAATTCCATTCTCACTTGAAGATGGTACTATTTTACAGTATCCCTCAATTCACAAAAATTCCATTGTCTGTGCATCCACTTCAATATCAATGAAAATTAATCAATTTTCCTCGGAGTTTCATACTTGTGTTACCTCAACCAACGTAACAAATAGAATAAATAATTCAAGAGATTGGATACACACATGCAAATAATTATAACAAAAAAATTTCATTCACGAATAGATTGCCGCTGAGATTGCTGCACCACTTGCGAGGACAGAGGAAATTGTTTTACTTGGTGGGAACGACAGTACCTCAGGTGAAATTACACGTCTTGTTGGGCAAGTACCACCTGCAGTGCAAGCACTAACTGGAGTCGATCTCTCCAAAATTCTAGCTAAAATCCCCGGCGCCAAATAATTCTCAGCGAGTCACATTCCGATGATTACACGAATTATCTAGCGACAAACAAATAGATTCATCGCCACCACACGTCCCACACCTTCAACAGAAGATGAGCATAGAGAAAAATAATTGATACTGCCAATGATTTCTCTTGATTGTTCTATATGCACATAATACCTTCTATAACGTATTGACAATGTGATTGCACATTCGTTTCTCACTATATACCCCATATATTTCACATACCAAATTATTCTTTTACCTCAAACGTGCACGTCATCCCTGAATAAATAGATGCCATAATAATTCTCTCAGATTCTCTGTTCATCTCTTAAAACGCACATGGTTCATTTATGTCAATAATATATTCAAAGAATTGATTGCATTTCCCCTCTGCCTCACAATCATTCCAGATATCGCATAACATACGAATATTGATGGTAACCAACCAGGCACGTTAGTCATTAATCTGCAATAATGAACCATTCATGCCATAGACACTGTCCTTGCTTGCCATCTTAAGCCCTCTTTTCATCCAGATGATTCCCACTATTAGCTGAACAGATTTAGAAAATCAATCATCTTGTGCCATATTCCTCCCCTCTAACATTTGAACCGATATATGTTAGTAAACATGAATAACAGATCAAAGGCAGATAAGTCAACGCACCTATATTAATAAACACAAGGGATACCAAGTTTGCTCTTCCCACTCGATGGAAATTAGCAAAAAATAATCATATAAGTATATATATCTATTGCAATTGTATAGCCGGAAATCGTCAAATGTTTCGTCATTTTATCTTCTGCAAATTTTGATGGAATAGCAATGAAACTCGTACACAATCATCCAGTTAATTCAGGACCACATTGAAGGAAAATATAAATACTCCGAGTGCATAATGCCAAAATGTACATAGAATGTACGTCTATCTACTCAGATGAAACTGTACATACACTAAATCGAGAAAGGGGGTTTCGAAGAATTGAAAAAGAGCGATGGAAAGATTAGAAGAAAATATGTAAATGTCCAATAATATAATCGAAGTGAGTCATCTAATGATATAGCTTTCAAAAATCATAGTGATTGTAGAGTCATAAAAACTCTATGGAATTAATTTGATAAAGTGTCTCCAATGCGTCATATATTTTTGTTAAATATTGAGAAAGATTAACGCGCGCATTCAAGTACAAAATATCGTCGTTTACCCATTACATCTTTAGAGTTCTATAATTAATCGTAAGTGTAACTAATTGACGCTCTATCCATCGTCTTCCCAGATTCCTATGACGTGAATAGATTGAAAATATACTATCCGAACAAATGTAATACCAACAGCGGAAGAGAAATAGCGAGTAGTGGAAAGAAAGAGAATAGAGCTAAATTTTTTCATATGAGGAATATCTTCTATATTACTCTCTCATCAATGTTAAGGAATGCAAATATAATTTGGAAGCTTTTGAAGCTCTTCGACTTTGTATAGCATCCGATGATCAAATTCAAGTGGTTCTTGAATTATCAGTAGATGATGGAGTGCGAGTTTCCCCATACACTATCTGATAATTCAATTATATCTATTTAGCATTTATATATATATAAATATAAATATGTTCGACGATAACGATGAACGGGCTTATACATTCTGATGTTTTAGAAGTCACTATCAAATACAAATATTGCCGATTTTGAAAGAACAGAATTACAAATTGGTTACAACACCAAAATACTATCCATATTTTGTATGGTCTACATGCGTATTCTCTAAGTAATATTACCTCGATTAATTGGTATTAATTTGAAAATGCCTATTGAATTTTCGGTGTGAAATAGAAACTTATTCCATTAATTCCAATCTGTCTTTACTCAAACTTTTACAACTTTATGTCAAGAAATTTATTGTTCAACTATCGAACGAAAAAGTACTCACCCATAAAGATTAATCATGAAATGATCAATCATCTTGCAGACGTAATATTATTTAATGATGACATTGTCTTATGTGCGCGACGTCGGTTGAACTAGACAACAATAACTAAACATGAATATAGAAATATAAATTAGAAACTATAGAGAAACAGTTTATTGTTTATGAGCTAAATGACGAACTCTCATGAACACATTAAAGAATAGGAAATATTATCTTCTTTTTGCTTACTTCAAGTGAAATTAGTACTCAAAAGTCTTATATACCATTATAATAAGAGGGCCAATCTATTCGATATTCATAATGGGATCTTGTCGAATAATTTTTATATACAATTCAATTATCGCAACAATCATTGTATATTATCAGATTTCCTATTTTCTAACTTTTCCAATATGAGATTTCTATGAAAATCCATTTTTTACTGATTTCTCAATTACTTTCTATCAAATTGTATTCAACACATTTTGATCGAAATTAATGTTCAGTATATGTAACACTTTATAGTCGATATTGAGTACAAAATAATTTACATTGTACACCATTTTTGCTTTAATTCGTATAATTGTAGAACAAATATTATGATGTTAAACGTTTATTTTTATGTTTTCCGTTTCTAATTTTTATTTGTATTTATTTCCTTCGAATGACAAATAATCATTTATTTATTGATGCATAAATACATAGAGAATTTAATTTGGGACATAGAATAATGACGAGAATGCACTCCTCTATATTAGATGCACCTATTTCTGATTATTATTGATTGATCTGCTATACTCACTGATAATTATTGATGATGATTAAGGTATGTCAAACAAATGTCATTATGAAACATGTATGATTATTTTTAATGTCTGGAAAAAAGAGAAATTTATTGTAACTCATGATTTGAAATGGAAAAAACTAATAGCCCAAAAAAATGAAGTTTCACTTTCGTGATAAGAATGTTGCAATTCAAAATTGGCCCAGTTTCTCTTCACAAATTGTAGTATACTTTTATATACTACTTTTATACATGGTAATAAAAAAAAAATATTTTCTGGAAAATTGGTAGTGATTAGAAAACATTTCGGCAGAAAAATGAAAGGACAATATTAATTATTGTACTATACTTTGCTGTATCCTGTCTGAAAGTAATGAAATACGCAATGTGAATGCAGTGCATATTTTTAATAAACGGAATACTTAACGCTGAAATTATTCAATCAATTGTACCTCTTACCAGAAAACCAATGGAACTTTGAAGACGATGGCTCTTGATAATTTACTCGATGAAACATCCAGGATGTAATTTGCCACCATCCTCTTGATTTTCGTTTATTGCAGCATGACCAACTTTGATTATATTTAAATAGGAAAGCAAATGATCGGATACTTTAGTTCATGGGATTGATGCATGTAAACATATACATATATTAATATGTTTATACATGTAGTAAACTTGTTCATTATAATCAAGTTATCTATTTACAGAAATATACAAAGTTAATGTACAGCAAGTCATTTATGAAAAATCATACTAGCCATTTCACTGCGATTCGCGAACCTTGACGTGTCCGCACGATATTAAATTATCCATTCTCTAATTATTATTTTCGTCAATTGAAAAAAATTTACACAACGCAATTAGATAAGAGACACTCATTCAAACTATGTTATAAAAAGAAACGCCCATTGATCTTATGATAATGCGCTCGGCATTCAGTGTTCAGTATTAACTTTCAGCATGAATAACTCACAATTACTTATTGATTCATCAGATTGGCATTTTTTTTTTGACATTGAACAGCTCACAGAACCAAAACAATATTCAACATTATACATGAATTTTGATTTCAAGAGCATTTATTTAAGAATTATTGATAAAATTCATCCATTCAACGACAATGTGTTGAAGAGATACACTGAAATCAAAAGGAATTAGAAAAAACGAAAAATTAAGATAAACAAAAAATAATTAATATGAACATGTCCGTATTTGCTGATCTTATTGCCCATTTCACATAACAATTGTCAAATTGTGTACAGCTGTCATGGATGCATATATTATATGTATTTATATGTATCCGAATGTTGTTGCTACTTATTGCACGTCCATTGTAGTGTCAATTATCTGTTTGAAACTTAGTCTACTCAGAAATTCTTATGTATTGTGAGTCGGATTTTGGATTTATACAATCGTCTGTTCATGTGAATTAAAGTTATTTGAGCGCATTCACCACAATTTTCCATATTTTCATTTTTTTCTCCATTATTCTTCCGTGGACTCTGCTTCCATTCCCGCTCATACTACATCATAATTAATATAATGCGATTTCTTTCTTATGATTTATTTCTGTCGACGTACTACTATATACAGTTAGGTGATTCATCTGCACTTAGAAGATGTTAGTGAAGACATTAATTAGCCGCAAAAATTTCATTTGCAATCAGCTCAATTATATTTATCTCTCCTCTTAATCGCTAAACCATCTATTAATTTCATTTAATTAAATTTGTATCACATTTTTCGCGTATGCGCTCCGCCTCGAATAATTGTTATTATGTACTCGTCATCATACACTCCATCATCAATACGACGCCGCATGAATATCAATCACATTGTGGTCAACATTATCCATTCTCACAAAATAATCAACGCGATTTCTCGAATCTTCTAAGTTATCGCAAATGCTCCATTCTTGTCACTGGTATAACGCTTTCGTTGAATCAATTTCGTAATCGCTTTAATTTTAATTTCTCTTTCATTTCGATTTTTTGTTTTTTGATACGTTTATTCTTAAACATGTATATTATATATATTTATCATATATAATATA
>JABMBR010005696.1:0-13917 GCA_018881525.1 Meteorus sp. PSUC_FEM 10030008
GTGTGTGTGTGTGTGTGTGTGTGTGTGCGTGTGTGTGCGTGTGTGTGCGGTACCTACGTTATACGCGTCAAATCACGCTCGCGTCTCACAGGTTGATGTAACCATAGAAGAACAGCCAAAGAAAATATAAAGAATGTACATTGTATGTATGTATATGCACGCAAAAGGGACGAACAACGGGGTAGAGAAAGAGTTGACGAAGAGATTTATGCGAAGAAGAGATCGCAAGGCGAAACACCAAGTCGAAAGAAAAAGAAATAATGAAAAAAAAAAAAAAAAGAAGCAAATAATAAAAAAACAGGGAAGAGAGAAAGAAGAAGAGACTGGAACAGAAAAGGGTTAGGAAAGAAAGGTGCGAGGCCAAGGTAATGACCATGGACCGGCTGGGTAAGTTTTCGTACTCTGCAACTTGCACACTTTGAAAGTTTCGGGCCCTTCGCACGTCTCACGTTCACCATCAATGCATGTGATATATGTATATGTCTGCATGTATGTTTCTCTCTTTTCTTATATATATATACACTTTTACGCAACTGCTCCCGTCAAAACTCTACTAAAATGGCCATAAATTATACTTGATATTTTTTACTCACTATCTTGCGCGCATGTGCACCATACGAACGTAAAGAATAATATTGACGTTCATAACGAACCCCTCTCTCGTACTGCCTCTCGCTCATTCTCTCTTACCCGCACTTTCATTTTGATTTTTTGTATTTAGTAATTTGATATTTTTTTTTCTGCTGAACGAATGCAAAAAAGGTCTTTTAGTCCCATCGGTACATGCGTACGTGCTTCACATGCTCTATTCCTATATTTTATATGTTTACTATGAGATGTATAGGTATAAATGTGCATATCCATATTTATTATTAACGCATTTGTATTTTATTGGAACACATCACGTATGAATAAATATTTATGAATATAAATACTGATAATGTACTTTAAATCCACTCAGACATTATTGTCAATTTGTTGGTCGTATATATAACGAACATACGTGTGTGTATGTATTTATTGTATTTATATATTCGTCATTTGAAAATTATTGCAGATTAAAGATGACTAGATGCACACGTGCATAGACTCCGTGAAATCTCTTTATAAGCAGTTTGCTTTTAAATTGCATAAGAAATTTTTAGAATTCGATGAAATTGCGCATTACGAGATTTGACTGTGTACATTGATTGGAATATATTTGCTTTACATTTGTATATGTGTAAATATATGTTCATCCATGAAAATAATATAAAATACATAGGACATTGAAAGCGCGGAGGCGCATGGTAATGGGAAAACGCGGGCGCGGTATAAAAGTTGTTCGATATAGTTTGAATTTGTAATGCACGTGGCAGGGCCGCATTGCACTGGCGATAATGGTCAGTACTTGTGGATCTTGGCGACCGCATATTTGACGTGCCTGATGTGGACACTGACCGACCCTGAGCGCCTTACCCTGGTATCAAGATCTTGCTGAGAGAGTTTCGCGTCGTATACTCACCTCTTCTATATATACCACCATATACTCCTCTCATCCACCCTGCTGTGTTGCACACTGTACTCTCTTTCATCCTATTTCTCATTTTCTCATTTTTATTATTAATATCGGTTTTTTCACTTCCATTTTCTTGGCTTAGCTATGCGTGTACCATAGCATATGCGCACCAACCACGCAGCCACTTCGCGTCATTACCGTTCTTGGCCTTATATACCACAGTAATTATAATGATTTCGATTTAACAGCGACGAAAGCATCTCGACGCGCCCACTTTAGCAGGTTTTAACGCGACCTCCCTCTACATTCATTTATGTCCCCTTCTGGCGACGATTGGAGAGGAACAAAAAAAAATTCACTTATGCGTGAATGTTAATTAGTTTACAAGCAATGCATATGAGAACTGGAATTTTACTCTGCGAGCTTTGCTTGGTTTCAATGGTTTGTGGAATTTTCGAATGCTACATTGGAACATAAAGTTACTGATTCTGGTGGGAAATTAAAATGATCTGATTGCATTATTGTTCAAATCGTCTCATTGGAGATATCACGACATAATTCAAAGTACGAAAAAATTTATAGAACAGAAAGCGCATTTTCTTTTTTTCACTGAGAAAAACCCTTGAAATAATTCATAAAAAAAAACGAGAATGTAAACCAAAAATAATATCCAGCAAAACATAACCTAATTCAACTAAACATCACAAATTAAATTCATTAGAATTATCAATGAGACCTTGGAGTGGTTGCAGACCTTATGTGCAATGTATGAACTGAATATCTATAAAGACTATTCACACATATAAAGAGGAAGAAAGTGAAAGACATAGAAAAGTGGTCTCGTACATGCAAGTTCGTTAATATTAATGTATATAATAGATTTTAAATTGAAGGAATAAAAATAATTGCAGAAGCGTATGACAGATATTATACGTTCATGTATAAAAACATCAATGTATATCTATATATACAATATGATGTAGATAATGTCAGATGTAACTGGAGGTGCATATAGTGGGCGGCAATCACACGTTTACCACGCAATTATACAAGCACCAACAGGTATGTATATATGAATGTAAATAAAGTTATTATTTTGTCATGTTCTGTGCTGTATGAATGTGATAGTTTCTTTTTTTTTCAATTATTTTTCGTTTATTTTTCCTACCTCGCAACATGTTATCCCGAGATTTCATGAGACAACGTACAAGCAAGAAAACACATCACGTTGCAGCAATCGTAATTTCATTGATAACGTGTATATAACCGGCCACAAATTAATAATTATCTGGAAATTATGATTAGGCGAAGTATTTCTTTTTATATTTATTGTAAATTACGTTAACTATATTACGGAAAGGGATATTTTGATCCTTTATATTTGGCAGTGTAATTTTGCTTATTAAAAGCTGTGGAAAAATTTTATGTGGTAGTGAGAGAAAAGTACGAAGGGGTCAACTTTGTACCACCTTCTACAGATACTCAACTTCAGCCCAAGGACGATCCCAAGTATGGACCTCGCCATATGTATACATATTTATGTACATGCAGGTATATGGATAGACATATATTCATTTCATATATATACGAAGAAGAAGAGTCGAACGTCGCGTTGCCGCGCGTTGCATGGCCAGACTGAAAAATCTCGACCCGAGCTAGGGAATCATAAAGAAACTCGGGTCAAGCGCCGGTTTATTGGCATGATCGGCGGCCTTGAAGGTTCATCGTCTTCGTGGTCGTGTCTGTGGTGCATTGCTCGTGGTATAGTATAGTTGTTCGTAAAGATATTGGGGAAAGCCGTGGGCGCGAAGTCAGCACACGGACGCGGACAGACACTGACTCCTCGTACTCTACTTGGACGAGAAAAGAGTCGGAGGATATATAAGTCGCTGGTGTAAAATATCTACTGCTCTGCTTCTTGTCATGCAACATCGCACTTTTATCATCGCCAAAATTTTTCACCCTTCATGAATTCATCTGGAATTTTTTTCCCCTCTTCACCCTGTCAACTTTTCCCAATTTTCCAAATTATTCTCACACATTAAATCTTCACTTAAATTTCGCAAAATATTTTTAAAAATTCAGGATAAATGTCATGAAACATTATTATTCACGGGTAATGAACATATTGAAATGTTTGTTCGAGTTGTGATATATATCATAGCAAGATGCAGAAACCATATCAGTTTTTTATGGGCGAACAACGGTATAGAGATTGTGGGTTTGGAATGAAAAACTTATGTATATTGGCCATAAAATACCGATGGTCTGTGTAGTGATTTATATGTATAGATTATAATTTATAATATTCACCAGAAATTTTTCATTGCAATAACTGATGCACTGCGAACAAAGAGAAACAATAGTACAATACCTCACTTTTTTTATTCTCCTATTTGCCATTTCTTTATGAGAGAAGATGACTAAAGTGAGAAGTATGACATTGTTCGTAGTTGATACCTGTTTTTCTATACACACATGACTATTTGGTATTCGTGAGCGTATGCAAGATGTACATATATATATGACAGTTAATATAATGGCATATCCACTGCACGCAATCTAGCATATATACATACTAACTATATGACTTGCATATCAATAATTAGAAATGTGTAAATAGCAAACATTTTTACTGTGTATCCCGCAGGGTGGATATGTCTGCTTCTGAGTTTATTGAAACCCTACCGTTGACCAGACAGAGATGAAAAAAAAAGAACTGTAAATGATAAAGGATGAAGAAAAAAATATGAAAATGGCAAATAAGATATATAGAGAAGGCGTGTCAGCAATTTTCTGTAAAAATATTTACGATCATTTTGTAGTAAAGTTGAACGAGAACAAACACGGATGAAGATTTCCGCAAAATTTTAGTACCAACATATGTTTATTTATGTGTGTCTGTATTTTTTTGTTTGTATATGTGGAAGTTGAAGAAAATTCATGTCCACTTCCTTGTATAATCTTACTGTGAAAAAACTTGGAAGAACCGTTGTATTTTGTCAAAAGTCCTGTTACGTAAAAGTTTTTGCATAATTCAGGTTTGATAGTTTTTTTTTTGTAAAAATTCAACTTTCATGTGGAAAATTTTCTATGGAAAATTTTCGTAAAATTTTCATTTATACATCGGTAAGAAATCGACTGTTCAATAAGATGAACAAGAGAACCAGGATATATCTACGTGTGAGATCCAACTCTCTACTCCCTCCCTTTATCTCTCTCCTCCCAAGTTGCCATACACATTTATACATAACACGATAGAATAAACGAGAGAATCTAAGTGAGATGAACGAATCCCCGTCTGGAGAATCCGATCTCATTCGCGTGGGAGATCCAGGATATCTGGTTTTGGTTTGCGCGAAAAAAAAAGATCAGGAAATAGACGAGTGAGGAACAAACGTTGTCCTCGCAATTGCGAATATTGGATTTATTCATATAAGTACTTATTTCATTATATCTCCCTTACCCCCCTCTCAGAACCCACTACAACACACTTCCATGATAACTCCTGCAAAAAATATTTTTATCCAAACACGATTGGAATTACTCGAATAAATTATAACTCCGATTTCAGATGTTCAAACATAACAAACAAAAAAATTTACATATCCATGTGTACAATTGAAAATATTTCAAGCATTTTCTCTCTACATTCAATCGAAAAACAAAAAATAAATAAATAGACTATCGCGTCTGATCGACCCACGTATGAAATACCTCTCAGCACCGATAGTCGATCTTCACGCGCCATGTAAAGAAAAAATAAAAAATATTTTTCACCGGTCTGAAACGACAACGACAACGTCGATGCGAACAGAAGAGACACGACAAAGATGCAAAAGAATTGGCATTGCCCATGTAACATATACACACATATAAGTCCGGTTATACCATCCACTGTGTTAACTCTTTTTGCTGCACCATTGCGCGCTCCAACTCGTAAGTTAACTACAAAGAAACTCATTTACAAACGTAAAGCGTTCGTTGATGGAATTGTTTCCAACGACCAACAGCCAATCGACCTCTCTCTGATGTTGCAAAACTCCTGTTTCAGTATATACAAGAGTCGCCTTTTACGTTTTCACTCGTCCCGCACAATAACACCCTACACACAAAACTGCCTTTTGTCCATTTTCATTTGTAATTCTCACAACAGTGCGAGTACTCGCCATGTACAAATAATGTACAGAAAGACGCAGCATTCAACAATATTGCATACACGTCTGCATTCATATATGAATATGATGTTCGAATCTATGTTCCTCCCTTGCTCTACTCCTTCGTTCTCATACACAAAATGTACTTGCACATAAAGCCAAGAAAACGAGGGAATTGTTCTCTCATGGATTCGGCCAAAGTGGCAGTGGTGAATATAAAAATATCAGCTACCTTATAATTATACCATGCAGGTATGTATTCACATAAAGCTTGAATATATATTCACTCATATATGTTTATATGTATCTGTATATAATTACGCGAATGGAACTTGTAGATCGCGAATGCAAACGGGCAAACGCCAAGAGAAATATTGAAGAATTTCGTTGTTGAAAATGAAGAATTTCTCCCATGGACTGACTGATCATGAGCTTTCGCATGTGGTTTATGAATAGTAGAGGGTGCATTGGTGCATCATTAAAGGAGAATTAAAAATAAGATGAAAAAATTTGGAAGGTAAATGGTGGCACGCAATATTTGTGGTTCTCATTGATTCTTACATCATTACAGTGTCCTCAAAATTATTTTGTTTAGCAACATCCCATCACGTGATTGTTGGACAATACCTCGACATGTGGTATTGAGGGGCAATATAAATAGAAAAATTAACCTATGGGCATATACATCAACGTGTTTGTGTGTAAATTAATGCAGAAGCTTTTGATATATAGAGAGAAAGGCGTGATCTTGTGTTACGCCTACTGAACTTAATATTCATGGAGAATAAAAAGGAAGAAAAGAAGAAGGTAGAGTTATATGCTCGTTGTAATATTCATGTTGATTTTGTGAGCGATTCATGTTTATATACATCGTGATCTGTTTCGCTGATCTTAGAATCAACTGGTTCAATTGTGTTGAATTTTGTTATTTTTTATGACTTAAAATATTCTTTCCCAATTTTTTGTTATACTGATACTATTAGCTATCCATTTTTATTTCTCAATACAGAGTTACCTTGTCCTTGCAAGGCTAACACACTTTCTTGACATGTTTCCTTTTCCTCCCGATCTTTTTATATCCATTTGATAGTTCAACTATGTTCATGTATGTACGATCGTGGGAAGATTGTCATTCTGAATTACAAATATCGTGAACAACATTTATGATGTACGACACCATTTCACTTGTAACACCTTTAATGCAAATGTGAATTGAAAGTGGCAGTGAATTCACAATTCTGAGAATGACATTTAAATTATAATTTGTTTTATTTCGTCCTATTTTCATATTGAATCGTAGTGAAACAAAAAGTATTTTTTTGTTGAAAATAAATAATTTATTTATGTGTTTGCTATGTTGAAATAGTGGAAATATTGCTGGTGCAGTCGGGAGAAAGAATGAATGCCAAGAGGGATTCTACGAAATACGAAAAAAAAAACACAAAATAAAAAAATTGAAATAAATAAAAAAATAACCAACGCTTATACCTGGAGAATCCAACGACCATGTTTTTCTGAGAAAGCCAACTCCCAGTATATGAAGAATTGGGACAAACAAGGATGGTAATATAAAACAAAACTTGTAGCATCCAAAAACGTTTTGTGATCGTCATGAAATTTAATTAAAAACAATAAATGTATGTATACAACAAATTACCAATTTATAACACACATTTACAACACGAAAAGGAAACAAAACAACCAAATCTTCACGGTATTATTTTAATGAATACAGCTGTCGCAATTCCATGTAATAATCCCTACAAAAAAGCAGTCCGAAGGTCCTGCGGTGTATATTACAAAATGCAACCGAAAAAATTTTTTATCATCTTCATCATCATCCAAGGAACACAACTCAAACAAACAAAAATATTCCTGTTCGCGTGTTCACTCCAACATTACGTCTTTGCGAGGACGAAACTCAAGGCCGTTTTATATTCTCACAGGTATATTTGTGTATACACAGATATATATATATATACATACATACATAAGTTTATACTCCCGTTGCACTGGATATAGAGAGAGTATGGAATTAGTGTGCGAGTAATGCACCGACACAATCCAAAGATACGAACAATCCACAAGAAAACTATAGACTTCCTCTATATTAATACATACACACGCAGGAGAGTTACGACGCGCGTGCGTTGGTAGCGGCATTAATGATTACGCGTGATTATGTTCTCTCGGTAGCTATTAAGAGCGCAGACCTTTTGCCATTTTCTCATTCTCTTCTTTTACTTCTTCTACTTGTTCGTTTTCTTCTCTTGTTCTTCGTTTTCATCAAACTTCTTTTCCATTCGTTTTCTTTTTATTTCTCTTCATGATGTCGGTATTACACACAACCATTTGAAACACAATGGTGGCGTCTGTATGTCGAATGAAGGGATGCGCGAAGGTGAACCGCATCATATTGAGTACGTATTCAGTTATATGATACACTCAACTGATGGTGAATCTTCAAGATGTAGCCAGTAACACCAATCGCACCATGTGAGCACAGTACTTGTACAAACGTTTATTGTACATTTATAAATATATTTTTCGTATATGTGTACAGTAGGAATTTTGTCGTAGTGATAGTGATGGGGATTTAACGTGTGGCTTTAGTATGTGGCATCAACAACTGGCTCTCACACATGTGTGGTAGTTATCTTCAGATATATACAACTGTGGGCCCCCGCTGCCCATTCCCCGCTGTACACCTTCCTCCAACCTCTCCTCCCGTCCAATGTAGAGGTAACTCTCTTACACTACTCGACTCACCGGCTGCCAAGCGTCAGTGACTCCGCGTCCGCCGGTCCGATCGGATCTCCATCAAAAAATTTCAAATTGAAAACGGTACGGGACACATCACACAATTTTATTATTTTTTGATATTCCAGTTGATGATATGTACGATGGATTTTGAGTTTTATTTTGTAATTAAAGTAAATCCGTACGAGTAACTGATTAATAATTAATTTGGAATGCTTGAAGTTGTTGATGAATTTTTGATAGCTTTGATTGAAACAGTTTCACTATAGAGCATGTACGTATTTATACTTTTTTTTCACTTTCAGGAAAGTAATGAAGATGGTGTACTTCGTTTCATGAAGTTTATTTCATTATCGTTATCTCATCGGAAATAAAAAGAATAATTATATAAATATTAATGAATATTGGAAATGAAAGCGGAATAATTAGACGGTGAGGGTTAGGTGCCGCAGCGATGGGTGAAGTTATTCAAGTCCACTGTGTGGTGCACTGAGAGGAAACGAAGAAAAGTAGCAGTAAATCATAAACCCCACGGGGAATCGAGTCGCAGAGATAAGTGCTTTGGCGTGGAGCGCGTCTGTATCGCACTTTCCTGGGGCGCGCGAGTGTGCGGCCGGATCGATCGATCCGACTGCCTCCGGGATCTCTAGTTTTGCTGGAGTAAATGTCCAAGTATATATAGAAAATAAGGACATATATCTACTTCATACAGCTTCCATGTACGCAGAAATAAATATTGTGCATGTGTGAATGTGTCATTGATGTGTGAATCCAAAAAATTGTTGATAATTTCATTTATGAAATCCTGCTGTTTTGTGAGTACACAAACGAAATTGTTCAATTGAAAATCAGGATAAAATTCTGTAAAGAATTCAAAACAGTGGAAAAAAAATAAAAATGAAAAGGTGAATGCATTTGAGTCTATCGCGAAACGTCATCAGAACACTATAAACAGACGGATGTCCTCGTGAAGGACGTTCAAACGAGGTTGCGGTTGAGCAATGGAATAACCCAACAACATGAAATATATATTTTAATGAAATGATCATCGAGTTTGTATCGAATACAAATTCCAACTGACTCATCATTAAATCGGCGAGGAATTTCTGATTTTATTTTTCTTCTAACTTAAATATCGAATGACACACAGGACTGAGAAAAGTATAAAAGTGAGCAAGCAAGCGACCAAGCGCATCCTAATAAATAAATATATATCGTGGCATTGGTCACTTGGTTGGAAAGTCATAGCAAAACCCGCGTGTGCATGACCGATTCGTTATTTCGATCCGGTCGGGTTGAGTTCACCACCACCACGGGGGGAATTGCGGAAAATTACGAGTGAGTAAATGATAAGGAGGGCAAGCAACAGGGGCGGATAATTGCAAACTCTCCACTACAGATACACATATATATACATAGAGGTATATACATTCATATCTATATACAACAAAAGCCCTCTCTGCGTTCCGTTCCTGCTAGCAACGACGATAGCGATCAGTGAGGGAGTTTAACATTTAGTTGCGAGTTACTGGATGATACTCGTGGTGTCTCAAGTATGAAACAAAACAGTTATATTCCCGTGACAAGTGGGCTGATTAAAATTCAACTTAAAACTCACCGACTAGATAAATTGGTTGATGTGAATTTTTTTAGCGGTTTTCTTTCAAGTTTTCAGTAATGATGAAAAAGAAATTCCCGATGTTCGTGAGAGTGCGTGAGTGAATAATAAGAAAGTGATTTAATATTACAAATATAATTTCTTGAGTATGGACAAACGAAAACGAGTGAGTTGACGCGGACTAATAATAACACTTGTGTAACTTTGAATTGTTTGTTGGTTCACGGATGATTTGACAATCTTTCGATCCGTGACAAAAGCAGCTACAGATTAGTGTCTGTGTATGAATGTGTTAATATACTACGAACTAGTAGAGTTTTGTCGCAAAAGTGATAGTGGCACCTGGCAACACTTGTTCATGATGACATAATTGAAGAAAGTACGCTTGATGGTTAGTTGGTATTGGAGTTGTTATTAAATACTGGTATTAAATCGCTGCATGTGTACATTGCAATTGCACTTTCGACGGTCACCATAACGGGGTCTTCGTGTTTACAAAAGTGAACATAAATGAGAGTCTTCATATCAATAAGTGTGATTCAATGACATGCCACGAGTGGTGGAGAAGAGAAACAATAAATAAACTATAAAACTCAAGTTGAAATAAAGAAATGCGACTGTGATAAAATTAATCTGATACATGTCATCATAATTACAAATGACAATTTTATAGTTCTCAATTATAAAAAAAAATACTGAGCTGAGGATCAACTAAAAAATCTTCTATGCATTGAACAAATACACAAAAGAATTTTCCACAGAAGTAAAATCACAATAGAGTGGTAGAAAAATGTCATCAAACGGTGAGTTTTCGACAATGTCAAGCGGTGAGGTGCCTTCATTACCAAAATCATTGCCAAGTTCGCGTGAAGCTACCGCCGAGGGTAATTCAAGTTGTGCGGGTGGTTTTATGCCACTGCGAGATTTTCTCGATCGATTCTCATTGCCGAGGGTGGTGAGATTAGAAAGTACTGGTGGTCGTCCAGTATTGCTATATAAACAACAACAAAGATCTTTACGTGTCACGGCAACACTGTTGATGCATCGATATCGTCATGACGTCAAGGTCGGACCGGAAATCGTCATTCCTGAGGGATATCCGGGTGAGTTATTGTACCGTTATCATAAGCTGCCTCACTTACACTAGAATACGATACAAACATACAAATACATATCTATAGTTGCTCTCTTTAGTATCGTAACTGCGTGCGTGCATTTCTTTTTCAACTGATGCGATGGGAAAACCCGTTTCCCGCAAATTATCCACTCGGTTAGAATTGCATTTGCACTAACACATACACATCTATATATGTATATATATAATACTCTTGATTGCCAGAGAAAACTGGGAACGAACGAGTTCAACGTATATGTACATAATATATAATGAGTGAATGAATTTTTATGTAGAGAAGAATGTGAAAAAAAAACATTGGAGAAAAGAAAAAGCAGCGATTTTAGTCGATATCAATTGAATCCCGAGAAATTTTTCCGACAAGATACACACCAATGATTATTCACATCAAATATATTGAAGGGAAAAAATTATGTAAAGATAGAATTTCGTTCAAACGTGAAAAGAAAGAAGTTTTAAAATAGTACGACGCTATTTTTAAACACCTCACTCCCCTCCCTTCATAATAATGCATTTCCCGTTTTTGCAGTTAAGTGCCTATTGTCTCGAAACATAAACTGTATATACAGGACAGAAGCGAACAGACGAAGGCTTCCAAGAGTTTAAACTCTGGTAAATTATAAACTCCGTTAGTTTTCTTCCGCATGTTCACCAAATATTCCAAACCAGGTGAAAGAGGAGTGTACTTGTAATGCTCCTGAATCATCCTTTTTATTTCTTCATCTTACACAGTTTGACATTATAACTACTAGCCGATATATAGATATACTTTACGAATCTTAGAAGATGAAAAGTGGTAAATCAGTCTCACGAAGCAAATTATATACACCGTTTAACTTTTTGTTCTCATTCCTTTTTGTCGTTCTTTTTTTTTCTTTCTTTTTCACTTAACCTGGTCATTCTATAAATAAGTATATATAATCTATCGGCTATTTTGCCTGACTTGTGCAATAATTTTTTCAATTGAATAATAAAACGTGGTTGAAAATGAGTGGCCCCGTAACGAGCATTTATTTTTCACTTAAACATCTTCACATTTAATTTTTTATTTCAATTCCCATTCGAGAATAATATGCACGAAGTGAAAAGAATAAAAATGAATGGCTTCAAGACTTGGGTGTTGAAGGCAACTCAATGATAAAGAAAGAACAAATAAATGGAAAAGAATAAGACTCATATAATAATGAAGGATAAAAAGGAAAAAAGAGAATCACACAACCAATGTGAGATATGCAGTTGAAAACGATTGGTTGTTACTGTCTGAGTAAAGACAAAAACAACAACGAATATGCCCGTTAGCACCGTTTACCATTCAGGTTCTTTCATCGATGAAATTGCTTCAGTATGAGAAATATTATATACTCCATTTAAGTTGACTACGCCAGAAATTCCATACTTAAATTAAGAGCAAATGATCACTGAAATGATCAACAGAATATTTTGGAACAGAGAAAAAAGAAGCCTAATGATTATATGGAACGATGCTGGCATGATACATTTTATACACACACACACACACATTCTTTCGATTGGAATTGTGTGTATGAAGAATGTTTAGAGTAATAAATTGAATGAGGTAGACGAGTCATGTATAAACCAGCCACACATTACCAATAACAGAAATCGTAAACCTGATTGTAATAGCCTGTTCAAGTGAATTGCCCATTTGAGATTTTACGTTTGTGTTTTTTCTTCTTGCTTTATATTTTTCTTTTCACTTTCTTGTGTGTTCTCGCGCCTCGTTCATATTACATTCCCATATAAATTCAGTCTGAAAACAATTGAGTGTTTTGAGTTGAGCATTGGCCCATATCAGTAAGTGAGAAGAAACCAGACCCAACCTCATCAGTACATAAAGATAAAATCGTAATTGTTATACATCAACAGTTTGATCATTCAATCAAATCGTCAAGCATTGATCGCTGATGAAAAATAGTCATGGAAATGCACAAATTCGACATTCCTCGATATTTATAACGCAAAAAAGAAAATAAACACAAGAATACGCATTCCAAGATTATATCATGAACGCAAAAACCTAAATTGACCGTCAAATGAGTACCAGCTGTTCACTCTTACTCACACTCAATGCTAAATAAAAACGGAGAGTCCCATTTATGCTAAACAGATTTTACATACAGCATAAATACAAACAAGCAAAATCAAGTGGGCGAATGTAAATTAGCATGTCTTATGACTAATTCTCGCTCACACATCTTAGTTATATCACACATTGTACCAAGCCCCTACACATCATTTGTCACATATTTTATATTACTCACTCGCAATTTAATATGAATATTTACGTCAGACATACATGAATGTGTAAGTGATAGAAAGAGAATTGATACAGCCTGACTGACAAGCAAAAGATCCATTAGAAGCGATAATGCATTTTTACCTAACCTCTGACACCAACATAGAAATTAATGAAAGAAAAAGAACTCTCATGCTATTCTCTTTTCCTTCTCCAGTTCTTTTCTCTCTATTTCATTTTTTCTCTTCTTTTCGCCTCTCTCACCCATTTGGTATTTTCCATCGTCATGTATGTTGTGCACTTGTTCCGACTTTACGTATATAAGTTCGTGAGCAATCTGCAGCACGTGACCCTGACGAGAGGCAATGCGAGAGTGGATAAGAGCCATTAGGCTCTCATTCTATCATTCATCTCACGGGCGTTCATCGCACGCTGAAAGAGAGGCGCGCGAGATGTCGATGAGCTTGGTGTATATAGATCGGAAGAGGACAC
>JABMBR010005697.1:0-13893 GCA_018881525.1 Meteorus sp. PSUC_FEM 10030008
TTCAATCTCAATCTCTCTCAAATCCACTCCTCAAGTCCACGTCGTCCATTCGAATTTCGGCGCGTAAATCGGTCGCGGAATTACGTTCTGGACGTAACAATATCTACGTGCACTCCTTGATTAAAAATCCCTAAATATGCCAAGAAGGACTAGTTTGGTCAAGCAATAATCGATTCAATATACGTGGAAATAATGTGCTGATTTTGTTTATTCGAAACTAATAATCAGCAGAGTTAGGTTTCGTGGTGATTATTGTGAAGAACCAATCAAAGATGTTCATCTATTGATCTTGTGTTCATTGATATAACTATTCTTCCTCCTGTTTTCATACAAACATCAATCTCTGTTATCATTATTTTCTAGTCTACCAGGAAGTATTGCATAACCTTGTATGAAATGTATAATGAGTGGGAGAATATAAATATTCGTGCACTGATTCCCTGATCGTACCATCAGTAGTAGAGTTTCGGATTGCATGAACACTCAATAAGCTGTTGGTGGCGTCTCTGTTATTTTCTCGACATCACAACTTTATCTTCATTCAAAATGTCACATCAAAATTTCGTCTTGGCATTGGTGCTATTAGTGTCGAGCTTCAACAATTTCATCCAAGCAGGGGTCATACGTGGCGTGGATATCAAACCTTTAAAAGTGGCACATGTAAGATTCGAACCTAAATTTATTATTATTTGCACTGATATTGAGTGGAATTGTGAGAACAGAAACGCAACTGAATGACATCGAGAATTAATTGAACCATTTTTATACATCTAGACGACCGGGAAGTGGTATTTGATGGCGTCATCAGATAGTGGGTACCAAGACATCTGTATGATCAATAATGTGGAACTATTGTCGGAAAATCATATGAGAATGTCAATAAGGAGTACCCTGAATCCTGATTCGTCGGAGCACAATCTAGTTATTCCCAGAAATAATGAAGATTTGGCAGGAAAAATTTATAATTTGACCATAGATTGTATAGTGGACGGGAACAGCATGAGAGCTGATTTGCTGAAGGACACACATAACGTTATGTCCAGAAATGACGACACACATGAAGTTGTGACTGTGATTTCTTACGACGAGGACGACAATTCGTATTTGATTTTATTTGTTGCGAGTAGAGCGGCACAGTTCATCAATGGTTCTGACAAATCTGTATTTGTATTTGGCAAAAATAAATCATTGTCAGATGAATTCGTGAACAGAGTAGAAAGGGGCAATTTCTATCAACAAGCCATTAAGCCTCTACTGAACTTATACTGTATAGATCCTACTCCTTGCGAGTGATGATCAATGTATGGAACTTTTATTTTTGAATATGGAAATAAATAAAAATTAATTCATTCATTATGATCTTGTAGTGATAGTTGAAACTCCCAATTCATTTCATCAAACCATTTACATTCTGTAGACCGCTCCGATGACATTTATTGATGTTGAAATCATTTGTTGATGGTTGAGGTTATCTCAACATGTTGTAGTGTGAGAATCAATATCAAAAATATGAGAGCTCGTAAGCTGACTTCTAGATCGAATTATCAACGAAAGCATGACTGGATGAATGAGTATTTTAACACTTGTTGGAAAATCCAAGTTGTGAGATTATGACAATATTCCATAGTCTCATAATGACAGGTGAAAATATCTTGGAATTGGTTGTATTTGGTCTATTGGATTCATAATTTCTCTCGAGCAAAAGTTGTGCGAGATGTGAAACTTCCAATGTAATGCAACTGTGGTAATATTACTCGTGAATCTGTCACATGCCATATGAGAAAAAAGATGATATAAATATCTACGTGCACTTCTTGATTGAAAATCCCTGATTATGCCAAGAAGGACCAGTTTAGTCAAACAATAATCCATTAAATGTACGTGAGAATGAAGTGCTGATTTTGTTCATTCGAAAATAATAATCAGCTATTGACTGGAATATTGTTATATGAAAAGGAAAATCTAGTCTTACTGTGAGTTTTGTATCTCAAAAAAATGGATTTGCTCACAAATACGACTGCAATATCGTTCTATGGAATCAACAACACTGACAATGCGTTGATGGGGACGGTACTGATGATCGTGAATGGCGAATCAACTTTTGCATAAAGTTGATGCTGATGTCGGAATACAGTTCAGGGGAAATGTTTACAATGAATACTGAAGTCAATAGATTTTGTTATGACTTCCTGTCGACGACTGGAGATTCCTATCTCTATTATTCTTCGGTTTGCGAGTCAAGTGTCACCCTTTGTCACATTGATGATGAATTGGCCAATTTCCAAACGACATGTAAACTGTTCAATGACGAAAATAGAAAGACAACTTCTATGAATGGGTATTTTGATCATGAAAATTGATTCTCCATTGAAACTAGATGTTTGTTTCAGATCGACTGAATAGAACATTGGACTAATTCTATAATTAACTCCACTAATGATCCCAGGATATTGATCTTCGTTATTATTGTTTTTTGATCAATAACCACATGTAACATTATATAATATGCAAAATGTATTCAGAGTATAGCCATAAATAGCTGCTGGAACATTGGATGGGGTACTCTCAACAGTTCACAAGTTGGATGCACACGACAGCTTTCTCACACTATGTCGCGCACTGAAATTCTGGTATTGACAGTTCTCGTAGTTTTCGGGATTAATAAATCGATGGAAGAAGCTGCGACTGATACGGAGAAACCAAAATTCAATTCCTCTTCCGTAAGATTACAATCATATTCACATTTTTCTATTTTTATTCGTGGTAAATTAAACATGAAAATTCCAAATCTGGTTAACACGTTGTGACATTTAGGTAGTGGGGAAATGGTATCTTTTGGCGTCATCCGATGCTGGAGATCGCAATGTATGCATGTCGAGTGTTGGGGAAGAACATCCAGATGGGAACTTTTCAATATATTTAACAAGTGTCCTCAGACCTGATACACAAGTTGACAATTTAAATTCGTCTGAGAGAGTTTATGAGATAATTTTTGCGTACACGGGGCCGCTTGAAAATATCTCCCTTACCATGGTTAAAAATGTGTCCAATGTCTTCATCGGAATTGATAAAATGGATCTACCTGGTTCAATTGTAATGATCTTGACTTTCAAAGTACAACTCAAAATTTACTTGATTCTGCATGCAGCAGGAGGAGCATCAAGACTTATCAATGGTTCGAAACACGTCATACTTTTATTTGGTCAGGACCTGTCCTATCCCGATGGCATTCTTGATTACTTGGAATCAAGTGAATATTATCATAAAAATATGGACCCAGATGAAAAGTTACATCATATGAATTCTACAGAATGCCCATGGAAATAATTATTCCTTCTGACATATTGCAACATGGATTCAAATGAACGGGAGTGTCATCACTGATGTATAAAGACAGAAAAGCTGTCACACAAATACCAACGAATAAACCCTCTTTCAAGACAAAATTCCTAATCGTGTTTGAGTTTTCCACAACGAATAAAAACTCGCCATGGAAATCAAGACTCAACCGGGACTCCAATCTCCCATTTTTTGGCACTGTAGACATTGTAATTCATCCAATTTCCCAATAAAACTTCAGTCAGAGTATATGCACATGGTCCTCCATTTTTTCATAACTATTCCACAACCTCGAAACTAATATTTATGCAACATATTGCATCAACTAACCCCACACATTCCAAACGATTGGGACTGATATAGAGAAGATTGGATGTTTCCTGTAAGAGAAATTCTTCGATGTTTAAAAATGTTCAATGTGAGATATCGATAATAACGAGCAATATAGCGAACATTTGCTGACCTCTGAAAGGCTCTCTTGCTATCAATATTCATCGGTTGTAAGAACTATCTTACATAACGTGATGTGTAATGCGTTCCAAGAGCAGGAATATAAATTCTTGTTCGCTAAGTTCTTCATCAAACGAAAAACGATAGTATCTCTATGAGTGTGGGATGAGTATCTTATTGCTCCAGTGCAGTATTTTTGTCTTCATTCAACATGTCTGGCAAATACTACTTGGTATTGGTTGTGCTTCTGATTTTTGGAATTCATAATTCAATCCAAGAAGTTGAACTACGTGAGAGTGATCTTGAGCACTTGGATATTCCTGCAGTAAGTTTGAAATTGAAATAGTGAATCCCTGGCATAAAATCAAGGAACTAATTGATTTATTATCGCATTTAGATGGTAGGGGAATGGTATCTAATAGCATCATCCGACAGTGATTATGACAGTGTATGCATGTCCAATACAGTGGAACAACATGCAGAGAAAAACTTTACAATGCGGATGAACAGCGTTCTTAAGTCGGATATAAATCAAACCACTCAAAATTTAACAAGAAAAGCTTACGAGTTAATTATGGATTGCTTAGGGGACTTTGAGAACATGTCTATCTATATAACTTTGAATATTTCTGATGTACTTACTTCACCGGATCCTACAGAGGATTTGGAGGTTGGGAACATAGTTCTATTTCTGACAGGAGACTCAGCTAAATTAGTCAGTGCTTTTGATAAAATTGTTTTTGTATTCAGTCGAGCGAAAGTATTGCCTGATCGTTTTATGCAGGACTTAGAAGCTAGTGAATATTATCGACAATCTATGAATCCACAAATGAAATTAGTGAGTGTACACTCAAATGACTGTCACGGATGATGAATCATTCGATTTCTAATTGTCGATGTGATGAACTTTATGAATAAATTCTCAACTATGATGAAATGTACGTATGATTAAAATTTTTCAAAAAATTCTGTGAAAATATGAACACACAATTTTCCTCGATAGAGTTATGGGAATAGAATGGAGTGGAATAGAACCAGTTCACTTCATCATACGTTCTCGAGCGTCATTGAGGAAAGCGAGGAACCAAGCAGCGTTGATGGTTCTGGTTAAATATTAATTCGAAATCCTAGAACAGTAATCCCAAAAGCGATATGCCATTATGGTTACAATACTGATGAATTTAATATCGAATCATGATAAATTGATTGGAACGAGTTATAAAATCGAGAACACGTTTGCAATATGATTTGTTGATTACTGTGTGATGTCAATCGTAGTCATTAACCATTGATTGAAAGCCACATCTTATGCAATACATCTTGAATAATGCACTGGCGTTGAGGATATGAACGTTTTTTCATGTATTTTATTGTCAGAACATCAGTAGTAGCATCAGCATTCGCCTGAACGTGAATAGTCCCAAATTGTAATGCTCCAGTTGTATTCTAACGCGATATTATTTTCTTCATACAACATATCCAACGAATATTATTAATAACTGTGCTAATACTTCTGGGTGTCGATGATTTCATTCGATTGAGAAAAAACTAACAGGAGAAACCGCTGAAATCATTAATGGTTCTGATAAACACGTTTTTTTTTACTTAGTCGAATTGAAAAAAGATGACTAGCGATACTTTGGGAAGTATAAAAGGAATCAATTCATATCACCGTAAATTGAACATACAAAAAAAAATTACAAAGAGTAGATCGTATTATCTCTGAATAAATGACAAATGGTTGGGTGTTCGAATCATGGGATGTAGACACAGATGGCATTTGTTGAATTAGATACTGTGAAAAAATATCTGTACACCCTCCATAGCATCGAAGACGCAATATAATGTTGCAAAATTTCAACTGTGGGAGTTTCTAACCTTGTTCATTGTCATTGTTATACTCTCATACTGAGTGAATGAATGAATAAATGAACATTCTATTGTACAAGAATGGCTGGAAAAGTTATCTGGGTGATCCAACTCCTGATAAAAATGATTGTGGACATCCAGATGTCCATCCCATCAACGATTTCTCATTATACAAGTTCTTAGGAATAACAGTTAAACAGAAAATGCGAATTTATCAACACGGAACCTTGAAATTATATGAAAAAAAATCCGGACTGCCTCACGATGAATTAATTATGTATTCATACTACACCATGCATGGTTTTTTTGAGGAATCGCGGATTACTGGTACAAAATTGAATCTGCATCGATAATCAAATAGGTGAATGATTAACAATGATACAAACATCAACTGAATTATCGAAACATTCAAACTGGTTGGTCTCAAATGCAATGGCAGGCCAAACTGGTTACAATTATTTCCGAAGCTTTTTTCCTTGGACATGATACGAATTCAATATTCATGAGAATTGGTGATGTAGTAGAAGTTGTAACAAGACGCTCGCACTAATTTGCGAATCTCATGCACCTATTTGTGTGTTTTGAACGGCTTGAATGATACAAAACCAAACGGACACCAATATTCCCATAACGAATCATGTCCGCTGGTGTTCCGTTCTTCCATTTAATCGACATAGTAATAAAGCAGTTCCATTAAATCTCTATCATTATTATGCACACATCAATGTTATATCACACAAACTCTCATTGTCCTACACAATGAAAATTCCGATCGATGAGAGAAAACCAATGGAGCGAAACAGCCTTGAACCGCACACTTATCGCATGACTTCTTTGATGTTATTGAATCATCAAACTACGTAGTTTCTGAGAATAACAGAATAAATACTCCAATTAATGAGGAAATTGTAACGTGCAGCCTCCAAGTTCTGTTTCCATGTGCAATGGAATAGTAGTGAGAAAATTTTGTTCTCGAAATGACGCGATTTAGCACGAGCCGTGATGAATTTCAGGTTGAATCATCGTCCAAATTGATGAACAGATCAGTCTATCAACAGATCTATCGATTGCATTTCCCTCTGTGCATCTAATCTCAAATCATAAAGGAACAGAATTTCCCTGAAATGTCCCCACCCTCCGTTTTTTCAATGAGGAAAACTGTTATCATTTTTCATTAGCAGATACTGAGCTTATATAACATGAGATGAAATTTCCATCAACAACAAGTGTATGAATATTCATTAGCATACATTTCTATCAGACTGTTAGTGATTCATTGACGGCGTCAAAGCTTGATCAAATCATCTTTTCCATTCAAGATGTCAGCGCGAATTCTTTTGATATCAACTGTCCTCATGATTCCAGGACTAATCAACTTTGTTCAAGCAGGTGTTGTATGTAGAATGAATTATCCGCCACTGGATCTGGAAACTGTAAGTTTATTCCAGAATCAATTCCGATTTATGTCAATATTTGATGAACATTCAAAATTCATCGATTGGTTAATATAATTTCATTGTTTTATTGATCAGCTTCTCGGAACGTGGTATTTGATTGGATCATCAAACGAAATGGACCAAAATATATGCATGACAAATGTTGTGGTGAAAAATTCTGAGACCAATCTCACAATGGAAATGATGAGAGCCCTCCATTCTGATGCGATTGAAACGAACGCCAGTTTGTCAGATGAGTTATACAGACTCACACTGTATTTCATAACTACAAACGATTCAACCTTACAAGTTGGCGGACTAAAAGGAAACTCCAATCTTGTCGCGGACGAAAGTAATGCACCGAAAATAGTGGTAACGACGATGAGGAACAGGCTGTACGATGTATATCTAGTCATCTATACAGACTCGTATGCAGCTAACGTTATTAATAATTCTGATAAGCTTGTCTTCATATTCAGTAGAGAAAAAACGTGGAATGATGTAGCTGTTGATGGGATACAGAATTCTGATCCCTATCGAGATAATATAAACCCCGGAAAGAAATTGTTTTATGTTGATCCCGGTCGTTGCAACACATGAACTATTTTTTGTATTTGAGCAAAATCACTGACTTTCTATGAATAAATATGAATGTACGATCCAATATGTATAAACATCGTTGCATAATAAGTGCTGGACAGATTCCTGCGAATGAAAATGAAATCATTGAACTTCGTGAACACTAGGAAATTTTAATTCTGCATTTTCTCATTTTTGCTCTTGACTGGGAGAAATTATTCAAATTCTGATAGAATTTTTGGAATGTTCTCTGTGTCATTCACCTATCCAAGTAATACAACTTTGTCACGCGTTAAAAGCTTAGCTAAAATGATCATATCGAAAATCGCCTGGATAATAGTCAAAAGAAAGGGGAACAATTCAGGTGACAATTAGGACATTCATGTAAAGAAAAACCAACCATGAGTGACCACACTAACGCCTGAACTATAGCAAACTACACCATTCAAGTTGATCAACATTGTGTTACTTTCTCAATTGAATATATTGCCAAAACTAACTCAATATCAACCTCAATGACTAGTTTGTAAACTCTGGATTCGAACCAAACTGCCATTATCCTAACAATTGATATTTCGAAACTGGACCTTACAAGGTGTGCTGGAATCGAAGTGTTTCGTGATGTTATGAATAAACTTCAGACAATCTAAATCCGCAATTTATCGAGATTGCTGCTAAGGTTTGATGATTGAGTGTTATAAGTTGACGTCAATTGATGGAGATGATCGACTATCATACGCGACCCACACAATTGAACAATTACTGAAATTTACTTTTACGTTGAATATGACATACACTTCCATACAAAAGCGAACTTGCCCCAAACATGCCTGATAAACTTTCAAAGCATTTGACCGATTTCAGAGTTTAAAAGAATTCAAATGTCACAATAAGGAAAACAGTAACAACAAACTTGAAAAAATTCATAAAAAAAATTCGATCCGTTTATGAGCACATTTTTCATTAGATGTCAATATTTGCCTCACGTAGAAGGCAGAACTAAGTCTAATTCATATGTAATTCATCGTAATAGATTGTGAGTCGTCATGACTGAACACGAGTTTTGATTCTACGGGGTTGATGATTAGAAGTTCCGAGACAACAGGATAAATTACTGTTCTCAAGTAATGCAGTCGAGCGTAATGTAGGTAAAAAACAATTGTGCTTGGAGTAAAGTATAATTTGTGGATATGATCTAAGTATATCACAACCCAAGAATCAACATACGCAATGCATTTAATAAGGCGAATTGCTCTGAACAATAATCATGGTTCTCTGTGTCTACTTCATACTCAGAATGGTATTGTTACCTCTTATTCGACAACTTCCAAAACAAACCAACAGTCGTAACAATTCCAGCGTAGAGACTTGTCATATCACGTGACGATACTCCCAAGTTTCGTGAACATCCATTTATTTTTTAAAGACAGTATGTTGATCAAACACTATCTGACTCTGATTGTGATGATGAATTTCGAGAATAATCAAATAACAGATGCTGAAGTGATACGAGGTATTGACATTCCGGCATTGGATCCATCAAAAGTGAGAGCGTTTCACAGTAGTTAAATTAAATTGAAATGAGCCAAATATACATTTTCCATGATTGGATTGATGATTTCAGATGGTAGGGAAATGGTACCGGCTGACATATCTTAAAAGAGACGTTGGACTAGCATCGTGCTCTATCAACACTATCGAACGCCAATCGGATGATAAATTCACAATGTCAATCAAACGTACCCATACACCTGGACCAGTGGAAATGATTTCACTGGATCCGGATGTACCTGCTGAATTTGTCATACATGCTACCATACAGAAAGATACTAACGTATTAGCAACCGTAATCAATGGAGTTGACAGTGCGATGGTGATGTACGATGTAGACTACGATTCACATATAGTCCTTTACACTACGCCTACAAGAGAACAACTATTCAGTGGTCGGGATGGATTTTTTTTCTTGATATCTCGTGAAAAAACATTACCTGACGAAATTATTGAACGAGTCAGACAATCAAGTTTTGTTCAGGAGGGACTAGAACCTGGTGTTGAGTTGACTCTGTTAGACATTACTGATTGCGAATGATTATATTGAAAATTTATGTTCTTTTCGATTCCAATTCGAATAAATGCAAAACTCTGCTATCTTTCATCAATATTCACCAGAATTGCACACTTCAGGGAATGGTGAATGTCTCATCACCAGACAAGAATATCATCTAAATATTTTGCAACCTATTCAAATATACACGCAAATGTTTTCCATTGTCAGTAGACAAGATCGAAAACCTCTTCATTGAATATTCATCAGACCATGGAATTGGAACAATTCTTATCGAAATTGACGATTCATGAATATGTGACATGTCATTTCTTCCAAGCAGACATTGCAAACTGTTGCACAAAGGTTTGAATATAGAAAGGAATTTATATTCTTATCGTTTGAGCATAGCCGGTGTCGAATCTTCCTGTTAAATTAGTAGAATTATCAACGGCCATTTGACTCGTTGTAATATTTCATGTCTTATACATAATGTTCATCGAAAACATTTCCATATCAACAGTGTTAATGAATTTTATGAGGAGAGTATATGAAATCCTAAATTTTAATATTATTCGGTCAGTATGGAATTCTGTTGAGCATTATCAATGAAAACTCCAAAAATATGACAATGATTCAAAGTTTAGTTGAAATGTCTCGATTAGTTTTCAGTCCTATCGTACCGGTCTACAATTGTCTAAAATTATCATTGATCACTACAATTCACCAATTATTGCCGAACATGATAATCATTTCGGATTCAGCACTGGGCTTTCATAATCAAATGACAATACAAGTCAGAAGCCATCTGTACACCCAACTTATGAGACGTAATTACTATCTGCTGTCGAATAATTTCTGCCATTAACTTATCAACCTCGAAGTGCTCTGGTGCAAATCCTGTTGATTAATTTCGGGATTCACAGTTCACTCCAGACTCGACTTAGACATGACGTCGATCTCAAGTTATTAAATATGGCAGCGTCAATTAAATAATAGTCCACCAGTATTCAATTGTTCATTCTTTATTCATTACATTCGGTATATTGTGCAGATTCTATGAAAATGGTACCCGATCACAACATACATGAAGCATCACGAATCAGCATACGCAACTGACTCCATCGAACAGCAGTCAAATCTACCTGCGAGGTGGAATATTTTAATTCATAATTATTTGTTCACCAAATCATAAAACAAATCTCTATGTTTTTACTAATTCTGATTCTGAGATCGAACTTTCGCAATTATTCCCAAATGCACAGCTTTATGATTATCCATTGGATGAGTGGTATTTCTAACTTCATTACAACTTTTCATATCCGAAAATGTCCATTACCAGTGTGTGTAATAATGAATCAACTACCAAAGAATAATCATTCGAGAAAAATCGATACCATTTGCCCTTCAGGAAAGAATAAAACTACATCACATATTGGTGATATTCCGAAATTATCAATGGAAATGACCTAATGCAATCAGCATCAATCTCAGTGACGGAAGCTCTTAACGTATCAACACAAAAGGCCTCCAAGTCACATGTCAACACATCAGTACCACGTGAGAGATTATTCAATCTTCCGACAGACAAAATAAATTTCCATCAATCTCAACAATAGTTGTGTGTGCATCATTTCACTTGGTACGCGCTCAATTGGAGAACAAGTATCAGAAACATCGCGCAAAAGAAAATTCGAGAGATGAATTAATCAACTAATTCTCAACTTCCGCAGTGATATGAGACTCGATTCGATGCATCATGACTTATTCTAATGATATTAAACTCTGCCATCATGAGCGAACAATCAGCGAACACAGTCTATACAATGATATGAAGGCATAAAGCAACGATTTTATGCTCTTCATCTCCGCTTTATATCGAAAGTGATGATATAAACGTCTGTTCGACAATTCTGCTATCAGATCAACAGTAGTGACAGTACCTGCGTGAACACGGGATCTCACGTGCGTGATACACTCTAACTTTACGTTTTCATCTCTAATTTAGTATGCCGATGAAAAACATATTGATTTCGGCAGTGTTGATGAGTTTGGGAACTCCTCATTCCATTCATGCTGAAGTAATACGTGGTGTTGATATTCCAAGATTGAATGTGACGAGAGTGAGTTTACTTTCCAATTTGTTCTCTTCAAAACGTAAATAAAATTATTTCAAAATGATGACGCAGACATTTGTTAATATTTGTTGTGTTATGTAGGTTGTGGGTAAATGGTACCTGTTAACAGGACTCAAACAAGACAGAAGATTAGCATGTTCAACTAATGTCATCAATAAACAATCAGATGATGAATTCACCATGAGGGTGTCACATATCTTTATACCGGAAGCAAATAAATATTATCCAAACACACCAAACAAACCAGTAGATATCGTCATAGAAGCTACAATTCAACACGATACAAGTATAATATTAACCAGATATAATAACAAAAACAAAGCAATGGTGATGTTTGATATAGAAAAAGATATATACGTAGCAGTGTATTTAGCATATACGAAAGACCAAATATTCAATGGTACTAACGGGTTATTTTATATGATCGGTCGTCGGAGAACATTGCCAGATAAAATCATCGAGAAGTTTAAACAGTCGACTTTTTTTCAACAAGGAATAAAACCTGATGCGAAGTTCACCATTTTGAATGCTAATAGATGTCCATGATAACCTTACAATTAACTTTCCATTGATATGTATTCATGTACACATATATTTTTCATAATATAATAAAATTTGTAGCGATTATTGCCAGCGTTGTTCGTGGTACTATTGTAAAATAAGCATCGAAAAAGTCAGAAAAGTAATAAGATGTACTGTAACATATTGATGAGAATGAATCAACAACATGGGTTTGTTCTCCTTCAGGAAATTCAATCTGTATCGATAACAAACATTTGGTGAAACGGTATTCCAGTAATTTCACCATAAGAATGAGCAATATAACGAGTTGTCTGCCCAATGAATTCTCATGACTTCATTCATCGTAGGAATCATTAAAGTATTGAATTGCATGATCGTCTGTACCATGTCAATGTCTAATTCAATTATTGCATTCACGTCGTTCGGATTCTCTCAAGAATGCGAATCCGTCAGTTCAAGATACTCTCAGACCAGGTGGTATCAACCACTATAGCATTCAATCCAACTCTATCAGTACACGATTTATTGGTGTTTAATTTCCATAGAATTGTTTCTTTGAACATTGAGATCGAGACAGAAGATTCGCGTGAACTTCGAATTTTCTTTCATCGAGTACGAGATTTTCATCACGTAGAGAATTTTTTATTAATCCAACTTGAAGTTGCAAGTTTTCACATCCATCCCATTTTTACAATAACAATTTCACTCTGGTTACTCATGAAATTGAAACATTAAGATTCTGTGAACAAATCAATCACATTAGTCAATATCATCTCTGTGATAGGAAACGAATGAGTATGGATGCATATACATTTATGAAATGCGATGAAAAACATGCAGTCATGCGAATATACAATACTATGAAATTTACCAATCGTGATAACTCGACTGATGTCAATAAAGACTTCGAGGGGGAGCGAGCTATTTTCCACTTAGTGTTGTAACCTAGGAATTACGCGATTTTGCCAGGGTCAGTAACAACATCAACGCCTATCGAATGAGGGGATCCATAACTGTTGGAATAGTTCAGCTGGTACTCATTAGAAATGTCTGTAAAAACCATTCCGGCGTTAACAATCTTGGTGAATTTCATCATGTGCACTCTGATGCAAACATATCATGATGATATGAATGTCCTTCTTCACACCATTCTAGATCAACATCTGTCATCTTAATGAACATTCATTCCAAGACTTATTCCTGCATCACCTCACCGATTGTGGTTATCATAAAAGATAATTTATGACAATGTTTGAACATGAAGTTCAACATTCAGCGGACAAGTTCAATTACAGTTGATATTTACATATCCGATATCAGGTGAACGAGTAAAACAATTAAAACTCTTCAAGCTCATTAAATTTTTTATATAACATCAACAATTTTGGGTAACATTCATCCAGTTATGTACACTGATAAAAAAACCATTTTGATTTAAGAGCAATACTCTTGATCCAAGAGAGTCTTTTTGTAGAGAACCCGTTGTCTCACTTCAAGAATTTCTTGTCTTGAA
>JABMBR010005698.1:0-13882 GCA_018881525.1 Meteorus sp. PSUC_FEM 10030008
TGTATATTTTTAATTTAATTATGTCAAAGTCGATGGGTGACTCTTGACCTTATTCCCTCCATCTCGTTCAAGCAATTTCGCACGGTGACTCCATGTCACACGCGCTCACATGCGGTGCAATAATTTAATTGATAATAATTCAAAAAGCATGATCGTCGCTAAAAAATAAAAGGTGATCCCTCGTGTTGAGTTATTTTACAAATAAAGAATTGTTCCCCTGGCACAAAGAATAATGCACAATTGTCCAAATAGAAAAGTACCACTGGCAGAGAAAAAAGGACCCAATAATATTTGAGAAAAAAATTAGCTGATTGTAATAATGGAAAATCATATAAATTGTTGTAGTAATTTATCAACCAAGCTTCAGTAAACTCGAGTAAATCAAAAATTCATACGGTGGCATTTTCATAAACGTAGGAACTTCAGAGAAGAAAGTATTGAGGACGAATTTCCATTCCTTATTTTTTATGTTAAAACGGATTCGTGCGCCCGCAACACGAAAAAACGAAACGATAATTTCAGACGGGCGGAATCGTTCAGCATAAGATAATCTTGGAAATAATAATGCATCTTCACTTGATCCTTGAAACACACTTCGCTGACATTATCATTGAATCCCAGCGTATCTACCGAGAGCCGGCGACTTGATCCACGGATGATTGCGTGGCAGCCGCTGGATTGTGACTTGTCTCGTACTCCATAACCTCTTGATAAATTAATTCCTTCCACTGATCTACCGTGTGTTCTCTTTCGTCAACACTGTGATCATATGGACCAGGTGCAGGCTGAAAAATTATTCAACCAAATTTCATATAATTGCTAATATCAAAAAAATCACTATCGCTCCAGTAATGTTGCGAACCGATAACAAAATCATCATCAAGGTGTTTTAATTAAATACTCACAGCATTCACTTCACCCTCGTCATACCAGACATTGATGTAATTGTGCAATAAAGCGTCATCGACCGATATACGACGTTCGGGATCGATGACTAGCATGCGCGAGAGCAGATCCCTGGCTTGGCTTGCTGCAAACAAATAATGAGGGTGGAAGAAAAAAAAAGTGAAAAAGATTTATATGTATATGTATACATGTATGAGATAGTTGAGGGCGCGTCAAGTCGATAGTGCGAGACGCAAGTCGGAGAGGCGACGATAAGGGGATTCTAAAAAAAAAAAAGGAACAAGAGCTTGGGAAGCTGATTCTCAACTTACCCTTCAGTCTATTGTGTTCGGATGAGTCCGTGGGAAAGAGAATGTCCGGAAATAGCCTCTCGAAGGAATATCCGGGATATCGTGGCCTATTCTCGACGTAATTCCTCACCGTTGGCTGCAATCGTTGCATGAATTCTTGTGCTGGCGTTCCAAGTTGTTCTGAAATAAAACAGAAAAAGAGATTGAAAAATCCAATAAGTCTTTCATTGGTTCAATTGAATGCGTTTATTTGATTTAGAAATAAGGTTGATAGTTAAATTAATTACCAATTATCTTGTTCCACTGATCGATGTGATCGGTGCCGGGAAATAAGACACCGCCCCTGATCATTTCGCCCATAATACATCCTACCGACCATATATCAACATTTTCTTTGTATCCCATGCCAAGTATTACTTCAGGCGCTCTGTAATAGCGCGTAACGACATATGGCGTCATCATGAATGTCGTTCCCGCAGTTCGGGCCAGACCGAAATCCAAGATTTTGAGTGTACAATCAGATTTTACGACAATATTACTTGGTTTTAAATCCTGCATAAATATTTCATGTGAGTAAACGGGGAAAGTGTATATGACAATGATAAGAATGACGATATCCAATTTTGGATCATACTGATTGATATGATTTGAGTTTTAACATACGAGGTCTATCAATCCTCAAACAATTATACTCACTCTATGAATTATTCCAGCTGAATGCAGATGCTTAATGCCACATAACATCTGATAAAGGAGATACGACATACGTTCGTGATCGAGATCCATTTGAATTACTTGGCACAAATTAGCGTCCATCAGTTCCATCACCAAATAGACATCTTGAAATTCATCCAACGATCGTTGTGGTGTGAATGCATTCAACAAACCAATTATATTTTTGTGATTGACGAGTTTCATCAATTTAAATTCTCTGTATGCTCGTTTCGCATGGGTGACATTTTGAAAGGGCCTTGATAATTTTTTAATTGCCACATTTTGAGCGGTTACTGTGTCGTACGCAGCGCTGAAAAATCATTCCGCAATTAGTTTCACCACATACATGAACTGATATTCGAATTTTCCGAGAACAAGATTGTGCTAATGGAAAGTTTCCTTTCTCGTGTTTACCATACGATTCCCTGTGCGCCAGAGCCGATAGGCTTGAGATTTTGGTACCGCTTGAGGATGGTGAACTTGGTGTCCCCGACCTCGACCGTGTAAAACATGGCGGACAGTCGGGTTGTCATGTCAGGCCCGAGGTAAGGCATACGCCTCGGTTCACTATCTACACCCTCGTCAGCTTGCAGCACTTTGTATCAAACTCCAATTTGGTGAAAGACAATTCGTGAACTTTGATTGTGTATTCAAATTGGATTAGTAACTCTGTTCCGAATACTGCCTAATCACGTTTGGCAATCAAAATACTTTGCCTTGATTCCAATATCAATAGTTGCAATTAAATTCCTATGACTTGATGGCTCGTTGGAATTGTCTGTAAATAGAGAAACGAATTATTCGTGATATAAAGAACGAATGCATTCTTTATCATCATTATCATTGTTATAATTATGGTGGGTGAAGACGGAGAATTTATTTGAGGGGACCAAGCGGCCAACAAACAGGTCGAATTCCCACTCGATTATTTATAGCAAACGTCGCGTCGGGTAGATATATTCGCTTTCGTCGTCGAATCGCCCTCAATTTTCGCGTAACCTTTCCGCATGGGAAAATACCCCAGAGCATTAAAAGAATGAATTCTTCCATAATGTCTTTCATGCAGATTTCCGCAGGTCAACCTATCTTGCATCACTTGTATTCCGCAAGGGCTTTAAGGTTGTAAAGTATTTCACGAATGACGAAAGACAGTAATTGTCCAATTTACGTTCGTTCACAACTTTTAGAAAAATATTCAAAACATAAATGAAGGTTGTGCTACTAGGTATGACTGGATCCATCATACAAATGAATTTTTATACATAAATATGCAGTACACACTTCATAGCCCTGAGAGCATTTGAAACACAAACTTATTAAAGACAATAACAACGTGAATCCCTGAAGTGGTCCAATCTCTGTTCCGCATAAATGTAAAAGTGCTTGACGAACGGTGTAATTACCAACAGAAGAACAATAAAAGTTTATCCGTATTATTTCCCGATTGTTATTTTTCAAGGATACAAAAAGTATGTGAGCTGCATATTCACAGAAGCCACGAAAACTTCCATCACTTGTTAGCATTTGTATGCTCTAACTAGACATACAAGTGCTTCATTTCAACTGCAAATCCAATTAAAACATCGAGTGCGAAGCGTCTTATTAAACATTACCAACAACCATGGAACAAGAGTTCATCAAAAATTGTTATGTAAAGAATAAATTGAGATTAAAACATTTGGGAATTCAGAGTGTATTACCATAAATATGGAGTCATGTTGCAGCAGTTCCAATTGATCGCTGAAGAACGGATCGATAATTCAAGTAGCAAAATCTGTAAACAGAAAGAAAAAAAATTGTCATGAATAAAATAACATCCCTTCATACATTTATATATCACAACATAAAACTCCGTTTTCGAGAATTGTTTCACTATAAGATGCATTTATGACTAGTCGTTGGATCAACATTGGTATCGATGTAGTAGTAGTAACCAAAAGAAAAAAAACAGATCCTGGGAAAATGTTCAGCAAACAGTTAGGTCGGCTTTAAAAGCGCGACATATACCAGCCGTAGTATAACGCGGGAAATGGCTTATCCGGTGGATTTATCCCAAAGGAAATTGGCGGCAGGTGGTTCACAATGATCCGTAACAGAAAATAAATTGAAAATAAAAGAATACACATCCTCTTTTGTGCATATTCAAAATATCTTCGTACACTTTCATGTCACACATTCAGTCACACCAAAAATTTTATTCATCCTAAATTAATTGTTGCATTATATAAACACACATCAGTTAACATTAAAACATTGTGATAACACGAAAATTTATACGTTCCATTTGCCCGTTACATCAAAACATCTATATATCTCTACGAATCTCACACAGCAAATATATAAAATTAATTAAATAACATTTCATGTTCTCACGTCAGCTAAAGTGCATCATCAGAAATTAAATTTGAGGTTATTGCAATGCGAAACCAAGGCGAAAGGCAAATATAAATCTCGTTGAAAATCGCGGAAATGTCTTAGTGGCTTTCACCGGAAACCCACAAGCAAGCAAAACCCCAAGAGTCGTCTGGTCTCCATCGTCGTCCCTTTCTAGACCCAACTCATCTTATTTTCAATTTCATTCATTTCCTTTTTCACTATTTCATCTGTGATGGTAACTCGTTGCTGTCTTGCACACTACATTACACTGATACGAATATACAGAGAAGGCTTTTTCCACCTCATTCGTATGTATAATTCAGCGGCACTTTGACATAATACATTGATACATACATATACATTGAGACACTTTGGTGCCACGTTTAGTCGTCTCGACCACATATTCGTGTCCTCGCTTTTCAGCTAAAGATATAGAATAAGTCTCATTCTCATTGTGGACACGCATCTTGGCAGCAGCTAATCTTAATTAGCTGCATACCCGACTGTAATTAATAATCCAGCCGAGACATCATCGGAGACGTTGATTGACTTACGACCTGTGGATTTTCATGCTTGCGCATTTACCCCAGAAGTTTATCAATGGTACATTCTACATCTTACTTCACATATCTTCCCCGTTGACTCGTTCACTCTCTATTTCTTCCTCCAAAAGTCATTTTCCCTCTACTCCTCATGCTCAAATGTTATTCACAATTCTATTCAACCATTTCCATATAATATTTTAACATAACAATGTGTAGTCGTGCGTGTGCATAGAATATGAAAGACAAGAGAAAATGCCATTCGGAATGTCACGAGATAAATATTCAATGTTTATTATTCTGAAATAAAAAAAAAACGTCATATTGATTGAGCTTTTGATAAAATCCTCACGAATGATAAAATTCAGTCACGCGTTGTACGTTCAATAAACATCATAAAGCTCCAGACACAAAACCTGTTCATGAATTAATCGAGTCGGCGCATTAAGAGCTCACTCAGTGGATTATGAAGAACAATAAATATCTATTTCTGTTATTTACATCACTTGTATTGATGTGAATATATGTCATACCATCATTTGTTCTGTGATTGGAAATCACTCGTGTCATTCTTGAATAAATAATCTACGTATAGTATTTATGTTTACTATTCCTACGAATATTTGAACAATTCTGTAGTCATAATGAACAATGAAATGACAAAAAGTTCACTGTCGATGCATATCACACGTGGGCAGTCTGAAGAGAGTCATGAAAGTTACACGTGCCGTTGCTTCGTACGTCACTTCCTCTTTCTCTCTTTATAAGTGCATATATACACACATACATGTATATATACTTTTTATTATATCGAAATTCAATACTTTATGTTCTCGTCAGTGGGATGTGCAGCACGCCTGGAATTTATATCTCAACCCCTCTGGAATCGCACACACACGCGTATACAATGGTACATAAGAAACATTGACAGATTGATGTAGAGATATAGAATTGAAGGGAGTCGAGTGAATAAAGTTCGTAGCGGAGAAAGAAATAAGATAAACTTATTGAGGCATGTGTAAAGGTCACACATAACATCTTTGTGTGTCGAACTGAATGACACGGTCTTCGAAAATTGACGAATGCCAAGAGAATATCTCGGTCGTATATAGTAAAGTGATACATAGGTATACACCTATTTGACCCACAATGTCACTCAATACAATTGGCTTGGAGTAGTGTGCACTCACGGATTTATTGAACGAATTTTCGCATTATTATTTCTCTCTTCAGTTCTCCGCATCCCTTTTTTTTTCGGGTACCAATCGAACATGCCTTTGCACTCGATTCTTTTATCTCGAATTACCTGCAATCAAAATGCGACGAAATAATAAAAGAAATAAAAGGAAAGAAAAAAGCTGAATGAAATGGTGATAAAAAAAAAGAGTTTCAAGAGATTTTTGGAAATAAAAATGCAAGTAGAGCGTTGGCTCCATCACAGGATTTCTAGACTTGAATACTTTATGGAGTGTCGACGCTCGTACATATACCATTGCGTTGCGGATTTAGAGTGAGTTATTGGGGCGTTAAGGCCTGCATATACAATTCAACTCTGTCGTTCGTGGTAATAATATTGCCCCGTTACGCAATTGCCACGACAAGATTGAAGTAATTTTAATTCTAGTTAAAATTCGAGCTGGCTTTTAAAATTGAATGAAGAATATCAATATGAAATTTTTACCCTTTCACTCATATTCACCCTTGTTATTTTTTTTTTCTTTACTTTTTTTTTATTCTTTATCATTTTCATCTTCGGTGAAAGTGCTAAGAGCAATATCCTCTTCCCGTCGCAGCTGCGATTTTATATGCTCAGGCAAGAGCGCGACGATTGCGAATCGTTTGGGCGGTAGCCGCAGGGATAAGGCAGAGAGTTATCAATAGAGGCAATCCCACAATGTATCTCGTCGTTTTATTACGCCCCAGCTTCACTTTATATATCGTATATATGACTTTTAGATGAAGGGGGAGAGTTGGACATCAGCAGTTGGAAAATGCGTTGCGTAAAATTGGGGTTTACTGCAGTGAATGAGAGTTAAGATCCAAAATACTCCCTGGAGAAATAGTTGTAAATTATCGTACAATTTTTCTTTCTTTTTGTTTTATCTCCTAATTCTTCTTTCCTCCAAATAATCTTCGTGAATTTTATTGCCACTTTCAACTTAGCATATCATTCTCTTCTACTCTTTATCTTTTCTTTCATAATTGTTTGAAGAAAATAATAATGACATAATGTAAGACACAAGCACGTCCAAGGCTCATTATGGTACGTGCACTCATCATGTTGAATTGTAAAATACACTTTCGTTAGTATTTGGCAGGCGTTCAAGGACTTTATGACATTGCATAAGAAACGATATATCCTTCGTTTGTGATGCCTATTTCATCGTTTAAATGTATATGAACACATCAATGTTTGTTGTTGTATTTTTCTAGTGTGCATTGATACACTAATCAAGTACGCATAATAAACTGCAATACAGAGGTAAATTGCGTTCATCGTCACTCATGTGAACATGGAGAACGTCCGTAACATATCCATGCATACATATATGTACACAATGTTATATGTTTGTATCTTCTTTCAATACACTTTATACGCGACGTCAAGTCACATCACGTACGGACCCAATGTCGAAGTTGTGTCGTATAGAGACACAAGTGGTAGGAACACTTGATCGGACGATTGAGTATATAAACTCATGCGATCGACACAATTGACATCACTCGCACCAGTGCTCAATCATTCAACAGACACTCTCTCGAGTCTACGGAAACAAAAATCAAAACAAAATATCAACATGAAATTCCTCGCTGTGAGTATGGGACATTGCATTGCATTGAAAAATCATCAATTATTTATTCTACTTCTTTACCAACATTCTCGACTGATTAATTCAACTATTTTTTGGATTCAATCGTGGTCACAATCATTACAACGATAAATCATAACCATTTCATTGATATTCATGGCCTAGAACAGAGAAAATCAGATTGCGAATGAATAATGAATGATGATTTATAGACCAATTGAATTGTGGACTAATGTTGAATAATTAATTGCATAATTTCAGGGATCATTTGTTGTGATTGTGTTAGCGGCCGTTGCTCTGGCGAAACCAACTGAAATTGAATCGTTGGAGCCGGCAAAAGTTGAGGAATCAGCGGTATCAACTGATCAAGTGTCAGCTGTGGCACCGCGTGACAAACGTGGTCTATTGTTTGGTGCAGCTTACACCGCTCCAGTTGCTTACACCGCTGCAGCATATACAGCACCAGTAGCATACACATCTGCCTACAGCTACCCCTATGCCTACTCCGCATACTCTGCTGGTTATCCATATTATGCGGCTGCCTATAGCACCCCTTACTACTTGGCCTAGATTTTGCTCAACCAACGTAATACCGATCGTGCTTTTTTTCCACCCGATTTGTTCACTCAGGCCACGAATGGAAACAAAAAAAGTTTCCCTTCACATTGCCATTTCCATTTCATTAATTGATTTTAATCATAACATGTATATTATTTTCTCTGCAAAATAAATTATGATTATATAAAGCAATTGAATGTATTGATTCAATATCTATTGTGATAAACGTTATTTTCCACTTTTTTTTCGTTGAGAAACATTTGTGAAGCGGTGAAAGTGTCATGAGAAATTGTCGTTCATTCACATTCATCAAATGTTTATATATAAAAATGTTTAGATGTGTATGTGCTCATCAAAGTTCCCTCGCATTTTTCAACCGGCTTTTCCAACAACATACACTACGATGTACCTTCAAGAGGGCTTTCGGCTTTATCCACCGTCACGTGATGTTTAAACGCTGAGGGCGGTTGTGTGTTATTCGTCGTTGCCGCGCGCTTGAATAACCACCGGCAAAAACTTTCTTACCCTCTCATCATGCGACATGGAAAAATCTCCATATATACATGTATATATATATAGTTGTATGCTCAAAGCAAAAACACAGTTGCGTTTTATGCTTCTTTTCCTCTTTTTCTATTGCACAGAAAAATTGGGACAAAAAAAAGAAATTCATATTGACATTTCATTATTTATATAAAGCAGAAATGGAATATTAATGTTTTACTCATTTCACTTCTCTGTCGTGTTTGTGTGGTGTACCTCTATTGTGTAAATGGTAATAGATAGACTGGCCGGACCACACCTCAACTCATTCTACTTGGCACACAACAATATCTTTATCACCAATCACTTTTACATTCATTTGTTCATTCTCTTTACTCGAAATGTTGTTGAAATATCTTTGGAACGAATGAACCAACTGAAATGTAGAAAAGAAACACAAATGGATAACGGTTATGTGAAAATTTGAATGTGAAAACAAAAGAAAAATGTGAAGTAGAGTTAACGGAAATAAATAAACAATGCATACACTGTACACTCTGCCATTTTAATTCTGTATTCAAGCCTGATGGATTTTCCGCCACTTTTGTTTTTATTTCTCTTCATTCACGGTGTTTTTATCAGGAATTGGACGAGAAAATACGTGGATAAGTGCACGTTCAGTACCAGAAAAAGAAGAGAGTAGTGCACAAAAAAAGTCACGAGTATATCCCCAAAGCCTTTTCAACGGCAATGTATGAAGTGCACGTGATTTTTCTCGCTTGCTCGCACGTTTGCCATTCAGCCAACAACACATTATACATGATGAAAACAAAATATAAACAGTAACGAAAGAAGTGTAGAAATAAAAGATGCTGAAACCACTGTATCGTATTATTGATAACCAATGATGATATAATAAAACTCGAGTTAAAATATTGAGGTTATGTAGAAATGTTTGATGAAACTCGGAACATACATGGGATGCACTTCAACAAATAATATCAAATATTTTTCGCACACATCATTCATTTATAATTGCACATATCTGCTGACTTTACACAACTAATTAACATCCAATCGATTTTTCTACTTCGCACCCTTGACATTTATAACAATAAAAAAAATTTCATACATCTGATGATAATTGATTGTAAACATTTGTTTTGTTATTACATGAATAAAAACAAATGGTGCCCTTCATAAACGAGATGTGGATGTGGCGCGTATCAACGGCACCGGACGACTGTCCATCGGCCTCGAGAAATTGGGGAAGAACACGCCAGTTGGCGTTTGCGCGAGGCGGTTCACCGGCCCGAAGCTTATTTTTTTCCTCTTCTTCCTCCGTTCCCTATATTATTCTTCAACTTCTTATTCCACATCTTCTTTTTTTTTCTCCATTCTTTTTGCCGCCACTTCTTCTTCTTGTCTCGATGCAGAAACATTTAATTAGTCCAACAAAACACACAAAAAACTCATCTCTCACTTGACCCACGAAAGTTCCTCAACAATTTTTCTTTTAATTAATGAAATTTTTCGATGGGTGAAGGTGCATTATGAAACGGTGGAAAAAAAAAAGTTGAGTCAATAGATGCACAAATTAAAATTCGTGATATAAAATAGAGTTAAAGAATAATGGAGATTATCGAGCCGAATGTTCGTGTTCTATTTCAAGCCCTCGACGTTCCGGTGAATAATTTCGCTCTCCTGTCTATCTCTCATCCTCTCTTTCCTTCTATGTTGCGCTGCTATCCCATGCCTGAACTAATGTTGGCCGGTTGCATCGGTGAACTCATAGCGAATCCTCAAAGCCATCATATTCCCTATACCTCAACCTCCCTCGACCCCCTGCCATAACTTCCTCTTCAAGTCTACACCGCAACGGAATTAATCTCACGCCTCTTAATCTCGATGAAAGAGAATTTTCCTGTTAATGATAGGAACGCTAATTTGATTAAGGTTCATTAGGGAGATCAAAATCCTGTGACATCTTCTTCTTTTTATTATTCTGTGAATGGACAATTTTTTTCTTTTCTCCATGTGATAACGAAGAGAAAATAAAAATTGGATTACAAAATAAAAAGATAAAGCACTTCCTCTTATCCAAAAATACAAAGAAAAGAATATTCAAACAATAGAAGTTCTTCTTAGTCGATGAATGTTGACATAGTCGTTTCAAAATTGATAAACTCAATGTAACTTTCAATGTTACATGAAGATATGTCTGCATGTAGAATTGATTCCACAAAACATTGTTGGATCATTCATTTAAACAACAATTTAATGGCGTGTTCAATGTATGCAAACATAGACAGTGAAGACGAAGAGCAAAGACAAGAGTACTGTGTGTACATGAGTCCTAAAATAACTTTGTCTTTGAAGTTACAGCAACGAGCGTGTTCTTTTCCACCCACTACTATCGTTACACGGTTGAAAGGGTGACAATTGTCACATTGCTGACGTTTCGCAGGTGAGCAAGAGTACAAAACAAGAGATAAAACGAGACTATACTCGAGTCAAAATATCTCCTGTTGTGATAAATCAATTTGAAAATTAAATTCTGTGAAAGTTCAAATGTTCATGCATTTGTGATGAACATTTGAGTCATTGACTTATCGCTGTCTCATATGATATCGGATTATATTCCAATAAATTTTACTATATCTGTATTAAAACGACGTTGCACGATCACCATAATGGGTCTCGGACGTCACTCCATCAATTAATTAACCATCCAACTGCCTGTGTTATATAATGTTTACCCTTCTCAAAAGGTATATTCGCGTCTCTCACGTTTGGCCACAATATCCTGAGAGGGTGCCACGCATTCATCTCGTTCCCAAACCCCTAAAATTCAAACCAATTCCCAACTAATAATCACCAAGCCACGATTGAGAGGGACAGTGAAAGAACGAGCGGTTGAGTGAGTGAGAAATAAATGAAGTGGACACAACCACCAGCTTGCATCCACGTGGAATACATGATGAGAATCCCATAGGTCACATATAAAAGGAGAAAAATAATGATAAAAGATAAATAAAACAAATAAAACAAAATGAATAAATGAAAAAAGATAAAAGGAAAATAGAAACGTAGAGTGAATGAGAGAGAAATAACATGGAACCAAAGAGAACGACGAGCCGAGGAAATAAAAGATAACAACAAACTGTTTTGGGACGCTGGTACAGAGGAGGGAAAAAAAATATATAAAAAAAAAGTGAGAGAGATGACGATGAATAAGGAAAAAAAAATGCGTGAAAGCAGGATAAAATTTTGTTGCGAGTGAGACACAGAGGGTAAAGTGGGAGTCAGGGGGAATATGAGGGTGAGGTCTATGTACATATACTGAGTGAGAGGGAGACACTATGAGTGAGAGCAATGTTGAAAATGAGATCGATAAAGCAAGATGGCGTAGGGGGACACGATGCCGCATAGTACCGCAACGTGAGCACAACTGTGCGAGCGAATTTATTCAACCTCTCTCGTGCAATATACACAAAGAGATTGTAAAAACAATAACACAACGACATTGAGGATAACAGAGAGAAACAGTAGTTAACGAAACTATCATCAATTGTGTTTGCAAATGTTTGAATAGACCAATGATTCTAAATGGATGATTGCGAAAAAAGAAAGCGAAGGGAAAAAAGGGAAATAGAAGGGAAAAAAAACGATCTAAATCAACATTTGTGTTACGATATTTTTTTTCTTCTCTACAGATATTTGGGCGAGGTTATGAGAGAGAAAGCTTGTTGTATATGATGGTGCAAATGCTATGATAATATTAAAGATCTAGAGTGGGATGTATAGAGGAATAAGTGACAAAGGAGGATGGAAAGACACCTAAAGACGGTATGCGATGGGTGACGCGCGCGAAGGTCACAACCCGAAAATCCATAACCACCCTTCCTCACCAATGTCCAAAATGGGAAAGAGAGAAATGAGGCAACGAATGCGAAGGAGACAGTGATAGAGAATGAACAAGAAAGATAAAGAGTGAGTGAGGGCTGTTCTGAATTTTGCGCTTGCGCTCGTCTATCCACAAGCCTATTACATATACATGAATGTGTAACCCACTGTCCAAACTTTGATTCTTTCCATCAATGTGTCGGTATAATTCTCCTCATTTATTGTGTACATGACAATAATTCATCAGTGTAATATTTTATTTATCAAATTAAATTGTTATTTTACCTAAATAGAATGAATAAAAATCGAGATAAAATTATTAACTAATTATACAGATGCTTTTACGTTTAGACATTAAATCACAGTATAAATTTACCTCGGTATTAAAATGACGGTGTCATGATGTTCATTCACCTTTGCCCCGTCTCGTCTGGAACGAGAGAAAAATAATGAACATAATTAATAATAATGGAAAATGAAGTGGAGATATTTTAAATAAAATTGTATAGAAATCTTTTTTTATATATCAAATACTGTGACTAAAACTCATCAGAATAATAATTTGCCGATATATGTCTTATGAAAATCTCGCATGACATGGAAGTTTATACATTTACGTGATGCACTTAATAGCTCTTACGCTCCATCTCCAACTCTACCTCTATTCTCATCTATCTATCTCTTGGTCTTAACTCGTATCGGACACGCTATAATATTGCCACCATTACATCATATACCGAGGAAATTCTGGACGTGATGAGGATGTCACAGTCGATAATGCACTCTCACACTCTCTCTCAAACTGTCTGCGACAATTTTGCTTATGCCCCATAACTGTGCACTTCAGTGAACACTCTAATGAAAATTGAAAGAAAGAAATCAATATAATGGACATGGGTAATAGATTTTAATTGTATTAATAGACAAAACGTTTGCTGTAAATGATTTATAAAAAGCTAAACCGAACACATACAGAGTTGATTGAAGAATAAGAGTGCTGGCGAAAAAAAAAAGTTGCTAACTGAGCAAATTTTTTTTCTACTGTCTCGAATCATAAATTCTGGATGTTTTCCCAAGGATATGTCAGAGTAAATTAAACAGAAAAAAAACTAACAAATAGTTTTGTCATCACCAACACTCGACATTGAAGTGAAATTTCAATGGTAATAGGTCCGTGTGGTGCTGCTAAAAATGAAGCACTCGTACATAGGACATGAAGAGAGCGACAGCGAGATAGAGAAAGAAAGTTGAAGAAAGACCGAGTGATACCATGCAAATTTATACCTATATATATATA
>JABMBR010005699.1:0-13873 GCA_018881525.1 Meteorus sp. PSUC_FEM 10030008
AATAATAATAATAATAATAATAATAATAACAAAAACAATGATAATTATGATTATGATGAAGAAGATTATGATGATGGGAATTATGATTATAATGATTATGATGATTATGACGATGATGACGATGATGAACATGATGAAGATGATGAAGAAAATGATGATGATGTTCAAGACGATCATGATGATGAGGATGATGATGGTTATGACGACTATGATGGAAGCGATGAGGCCGATGATGAAGATGAGTATGATGACTGCGATGGGGATGATGATTATGATAATGACGGTGTTGATGGCGATTACGATGGAGGCAAAAAGGCCAATGATGAAAATGATTCTGATGATTATGATAAGACGATCACGATAATGGTGATGATTATTATGATGATGAGGAAGAGGATTATGATTATGATGACCACGATGAGAGTAAAATGATGATGATGGTGATTATAATGACTACAACAAGGGCGCGGATAATTATTATGTGGATGATGATGATGATAATGGATTACTATTATTATTTTTATCATTGTTATTGGCGTTGTAGGCATTATTGTCATTACTGATGTAATTATTGTTATTATTATTACCGGTTGAGTTTCGTACTACGATTTGTTCAATTTCTTACATTTTTACAGCTTTGCTTAATCTAAAATTGAAACTAACGTCTCAGATTAAGCGCGATATTGCCCGATTCGTATACAATACAATAGAGTAAACAGAGAAGAGAAGAATAATATGAATGATCATTCTGATGAGACACATTCGGACAAAGAGAGTGAATAGTTCATTCGAATGGAAATGTTGAGATTCACAATTTGGGTTATGCATGTGTGTATATGAGAAAAGCGGGAACGGCACAAACGTAATATAAGTCAGGTCTATGTGGAAGATCTTAGACGCAAACAAAGTTTGGAATATTCGTCTACACATTTTTTCCTCACGAGTGGTAATTAAATTGGGACAACATCAAATTTTAATAAAGAATATCGAAACATAAAATTTTTCTTTAATTAGGACTACTCTAGTGAAGTGACAAAAGTGAAATGATTGTTAGTGCCAACAAAACGGTGAAGATTTGTTATCCTTTTTTTATCATCAAAACATTTATCACACGTCTCTAATTGCGCAGACCCGGAATCATTCACTCGTCTAACAAACACGATGGAAAGAATCTCACAGATACTCCATTCTCTTCCAAGCGCATGCGACAGAAGCAAAATTTTTTACTACACAAATAGTGTCATGTACATATAAGTTGAATGATACACAGAAGTGAAAATGCAGGCGCCGAACAAAAATCGAGTGCGCGCCACGCGTTGATGGTCTGCACCGAGGAAGTGATTCCAGATTTCGGACACTTGTATCGATCATGCTCGATTCCAGATTTGTCATGTGTTCCAGTGCGAGGGAAGGGGGGGGGGCATATTCCAATAAATAACCGTCAGTGAAGAATACTGCTAATGGAACTGTGTGATTTTCAGACACATTCTATTGATGTTTCTTCACAATCTTAGGTAAATACATATGAATGCGATTTATCTGCACCTCATCCTCGTACTCACATGATAAGCGTAGCGATGGACATGAATAACTGCCAACGTTTGATGGATTTTCCAGTACAAAGTATTATGTGTAAAGAAATAATGTTAGCTAATGGGTACATTTCAATTGGTGAAGAGAAAAGGTCAAATTCGGCATCGCGATGGCACACGTCTCTCGCACACGCTTCCATATGATGTACGTATGTATGAACGCTCACTGCCTGCGCTTGTTAATGCTGGCCAGCGCGTTGCCCAATGCTGGTATTCTCTGCTGTTCGATAACAAAAATAAAAAAAAAAGAAACGCGACATTGAAAGAAAACCCGACCTATGAAGCAGACAGGGCGACACGCTCGTGCATATACTTAATAATATATACATACAAAATACACTCACACGAATACAGAGGAGACGAGAGAAATAACATACCATCAGAACATCCTCAGACGAAAGACGAATGAGTTCGCATACGTCAAGAAAGATTGGCGGAGCAAATCGACCCAACACAATACTCGTACAATTATGATCCATTAGAAGGAAGTTATGAAAAAATAAGAGATGGATAAAGTGATATTTGCGTGATTTATGAATGGATTCCACCGAAATTTCTTCACATTTGTGCTCACGAGATCTTATTGCGAGGCCGATGTTTTTTCGCAAAAACATGATAGCAGATGGAATCAAACCGTTGTAAATTCGATCGCATGCTGTAAGGTACACAGCTGGTGGAATATCAAGCGTTTCCATATTCCAATTTTGAGCGGAGATATTTAGAGTTAAAAACAGTATAAAGAAAGTGAAAAAATGGTGTTAGTGCATACATAAAAATAGTGGAAAACATGCGCTGACACTTTCACACACACACACACACACACACAGAGACACACACACACAGACACACACACACACACACTTATATATATATATACGCCTGCGCGTACATATATATATTGAACAAAAGTTCAATCTTGACAGACAATTCACAACTGATGATGATGAGATGCCATAAAATTATAGATTAAATGAAAACAGAATACGGCTTGGTTTTTTGAATATGCACGAAGGTGTGCGTAACATAGACACCGATGGGACACCGAGTGTATTTAATGACATTTACGAGCAGAATAAACAAATTAATCGTTTTTGCTAAGGCGACAATGAAAAAAATCGAAATGAAGCAAAAGTTAATTTATGTACACGAATATATGTATGCAAATAGTGTATGTCTGCGAAAAGAAGAATGTAGAATTCCGTATAAAATTGAACTGGTGCAAGATTCTTTCGTGCGTTTCTGACACAATGAATATTCACGCGCGTGTATGTGAATGTGATAGACTGACGTGAGAAAGAACATTAATATTTATAGTAAAATTGAGGATAGATTCTAAAGGAAATGATGAAAAAGAAAGATGCGTGTATACATCCGCATTACAATAAGGATACGTATATGTATATTACGTATCAATTCGGATGAGAAACCACGATCCGTCATGTGCTCCTTGGATGATAACATTAAACACAAAATGATGTGCGCAGAGAATGTGATTTACTTCTAATGTATTTGGAAAGAGCGTAAACTAATGATGGTGAATGGCGAGAATGGAACGTCTTGCTGCCTGAGCGATGAATTCAATTGTGAAATAATATTTGCAATTGATAAGATAGAAATGAGAAAAAAATCAACGACCAATAGCAACAGGAAAAAACTACACGAACAAACTTATTCGCTTGCTATGGTTCACGTGTGACAATATTTTGTCAACGAGAGAGAGAGAAAGAAAGAAAGAAAGAAAAACAGAGGAACATGGGAAAGAAAGAACAAAAGTATTCATTCTCGAAAACCACTAAATAAATACTTTTTTTGGGTCGATTTCTCATTACGTGTATAAAATATAAGCACGTACTCAACCCAGATAAAATGGAATCAATGTTTCTAACTTATTTATAATAAATAATATTCATTAATGATAAAAAGAAAACACATATTATTCCATGCTGTTCTGTCATAATACGTTCAACACAAACCAAAAAAAAAAAAAAGTCCTACGCCAAGTCCTCGAACTTTCCTTCCTGCTGTAATGTAATGGATATGTCGGTTGATCGTCACGCGTTTCACGTGTATTCAACACTAACCCCACTCCTCATTTACCTCGTGTGCGTACATATGTTTGGATCTTCGATTTGTATGACGTAGCTGACATATTCATAAAATGTAACATTACACAATAATGCGTTATGGAAATGATATATAGTGATATAGTTTTCAATGAAGTGTCATTGAGGGCATATCGAGGTGAAACGACCTAAAACTCCAAATATAACGCCCAGTTCATTTCATAGTGTAGGAAAGTGGGAGCTGCAAATATTCAGCGCAAGCGTCACAATTCCGTCCTCAACTCACGAATGGCCGGTCTCGTTGTTGCCGCTTTGTTCTTTATTGTCGTGTCCTGTATCAACCTACACCGCCTCCTGCCTTATTCCGCCATAAAATTAGGAGTGTATCAATAAATCGGAGAATAAATTCACTGCGGCGTACGTCTCAATACAATTTGTGAGGAGCTTTCGTTTGAAATCAGAGGAAAATTCTATCCTATTCCGGATTTGTGAGTGATTTCTTTCCCAAGGATACGTACCTGAAACATGAGTCTCTTACTTGAAGAAGATGAAGTTGATGAGTAAGTTTGTATTTTTTTTGTGTCCATACTACTTTCCTCAATCAATCACGAAATTGGTAGAATTTTTCACCGATATATGTATATAGCCATCGCCGTCGAACACTTAAATATGATAAATGAATTTATTCGTTTTTTCGAAAATTTTTTCATGGATTTCTTCTTTTCAATTTTCTGATTTCATACGAATAAAATTAACTCTGGTAAAACAGAAAGATAAAGTATATATTGACAAGCGACATCAAAATTTGACAACACATCTTTGGATTCGTTTTATCTCATGATGCTGCAATATTTATCATTCATTCAAAATTCGCATCAAAGCACAATTTCCATTTCCATTGCAGCACTGAAATTATGATTCACCTTCATTCGTACACTTACGTCTGAAAATGAATATTACTCAACAAGACATTCACATAGGTATATTCTTGAATCGTTGGTATTCCCAATCAATATATATGTGATACATTGAAGCTTAAGCGATAGTCAAATGAGTCTATACCCGTTAAGTGCACACATAATAGTACAGATTATGCATAATTTAAATTAAGATAACCGCATGAAACCAGTGGAACGTACATCGTTCTGTTCAGTTTTGTGAATGATACATGACATCCATCTGCTGCATGTGCTTCATTGACATATCAAGATTAGAACCACTTTGTGCCTATGGAAATATTTGGAAATTTTCGTTATCTCTCTGCTCATCCGAAAGCATTTAGATTCATTGTGATATAAATGTAAAATTTGATATTGATGTGCACCGAATTATCCGTGTTAGTAACCAAGTGAGCAATCGATTTTCTCTGTGGTGATGAAAGAGTTGCTTTCACATACACTAGTATCTACAAGCCCTCCAAGAGACTTCATTTTCTTCTTTCTGAAAAAACTTACTTTTTATTCTCCGTAAACATTTTACTGTTACTTGATAGTCTTATAGAATTATGGGGCGCATGCAGCTTTACAAATGCCACACCCTCTTTAAAGACCATCGTCGACATACTTGCGTCCCGCATTTCACGTCGAGATATTTTCCCTTATTTGAGGAAAAAAATGTAGAACAAGTAGTCTTAAAAATCAATCTTGAACAATGACTTGGTTCCCAAAAGGTATCGTTTCTCCATTAAATTTTCGCCATGCATAAGAATACAATGAATTCAGTTTCTTTGGGAAGGGCAGGATACAACAAGTAACAGATATCTTCAATTGTATTGTGGCATGAATGCAGTAGGTTATTCCACGCAGGAGTGATCTGCATTTTTTTCCAAAACTTGCGTATTCGAAGCCTCAATTTTTCCATGACAATAAGGAAAGCAGTGGTTCTTCGTTATATAGAACCGACACTATGAATATGTGTGTAAGAGGCCCTACGCGATACTGCAACCCGTAGATACGCGGGCAGTGCTTCACGTTCGCATACATGTACCAAGATAGAAGTTTGAGCACATTTATGGAGGTTACAACTCGGAACTCGACTGGATGAAGTGCTAATTTCTCTATCAGATGAAGAACTATTGACACTTGAACATAGAATCCATATAAAGGACATGCCCACTATATCAAATTGAATTCACCAATTAGAAAGATGGCATTACAGAGAAATGAAGAGGATAGTGCTATTACGGTTGTATGATTCTTGTGAAATAACGGTTCTCTCTTCAACAGAATGATTTTACAAAATTCCGATTGTTTTTTTCAACAGAATCCTCATTATTTCTTATCCTGAACGTGAGAGTATTCATGGCGAGAATAGCATGAGAGATGACATTAATCTCACACATCGCAACAAAAATGTAAAGATAGTGTGGTGCAGTTCCCGTCGTTGATCATCAAAGTATCCGAGAATCGATAAATGAGGCACATATGAAAATAAATGAACACTATGCCTGAATGTCTGACATATCACTATGAAATATGAGAACCCACATAGTGCAAATGTATGAATATCATTTGAAAGTGCATCATTCATGTGGGACTTTTGCCACATAACCTAAAAAGAGGAGAAAAAATTGTACGAAAAGCCCGTTCAATCTTGTGTGTTAAGAGAGTTTCAAGCCATTCAAGACACATAAATTTCATCAATTGAGTATCACCAATACATAACATGTACTCATAAATAGCTGACAATTCGGCATGTTGTTTGAATTCATATTGAAGTTGTGCATGAGCGATCAATGCGTCCGTTTCAATTGCAATTTGCAAACAAGGCTCAAGGGTTCTATTCTTCAAATTCATCGACTGGCTGAATTGTGATGTCGAATATACTTCTACTCGTCACACAGGGTAACTTCATTATCGATATGTTTCTTATCGAAAATAACTTTAGTTGCATAACCCGTATACGCTGGAAAAAAATTCGAGTCCGCTGTACTCAACGCATTACTTTTTATTGCAATTGAGAATATACACCGAATGTAGAAGTTCCTAGTAGTTGGAATCATTCACCACAAAAATCACTCATGGGGCAAATATGTTGACTCACTTTACAAAAACTCACTCTTAAAGTTTCACGAAACATCACATATGAAATACAAAACACTGAAGATAATTTTATCAGAAACGTTTAGTACACATCCTATATTCAGTAGGAATAGCATCTCTTTCACAATAATATGATACATAATATATTCAAAACGAGAAGATGAATTTCTGGTTAAATTTGAATCTTCAGGTACGATAATTCCAAACTTGAAATGGCTGAAAAATTAAAAATGCTTGAACTTCCACTTGACTATCAATCTTCATTGAGGAAATCCATTTGTTTTTCAATATAATTTTTTATGCATTTTTTTGGAGTGAAGCCATCGGAGAATCATATTCAATCCAATCAATGATGATATATCTCTATGTGCCGCACTGTAATAGATACTCTACGGAATAAATATGGAATCACAAGTGAGATCTTCAATAACACTGGTCAACAAAATTTCAATTTTTTTTTGTCACATGAAATCTTATGCCACATTTTGAATATACTAGAGCCACAATACAAATATATATCAATGAAAGAAATTAACACATCAAGTTTTTCTGTGACATCAAAGCATTTATTTTCGATGCTGAGATATAGAAATTAATTCTCCACATGGTTAATAAAAACTATCGGGGTTGTTAGAACACTTTCGTGGCATATTTACGGAGCACCCGACGGAAATAAAATGTATGTTAGTTGATACAATAGTTATAGAGTCGTGTAAATGAAGTTTTTTCAACAAATACACGCATATAAGATTAGAAATGGATATAAAGTTGTTTCAAAAAGACTGGATGTGATTGAAACGAAATTATTATAGATTTATAATGAGGGTACACCAACTAAATCAAAGAATGTCACAACGTTCGTGTGACTAGAACAGTGTTTGCCAGTATGATGAAACAGTAGCAAGTTGTCAATACTGTAAAATCGCTAATGTCGCTTCGATACTCCAAAATGCCATCAAAAAATTGAGGATCATTCCGCGGATGGAGCGAGATTTGTCATATATTTTTCACTACTGTTTTCAAGGTACTTATCGATCTTAACATACTGTTACAATTCATGATGGGTAATGCTTAGCTTGATCCGTCGAGGTTTTCGCCTTGCTACATGCAAGCATACCTATTGAAGGAATTTATTTCCTTGAATCTTTTCTGTTCATGCAATGGTGGCGGTACCGAGTGTCTGCTGATGGGATATTCCTACTTTTGATCATCGCGGGAATGTTGACGAAGTTAATGTGCTAACCTCTCTCTGGGGGGGAGGCAATGTAGAAAGAAGAGCGTGAACCTTTGTTAGTTATCACCAAAATGTATAGAATTTTTTCACCTGTGTGAGTCATTGTACAGATTATTCCCCGATATGATGTTGTTGTGTTCTATTATCAATTCATCATGTGCTTCCATTTAATGGTATAACTAGATAGACAGTCTTGATGTGTTTATAATCGTCACCTTGTAGAATATTGCAGTTACATCATCTTGAATTCACAAGCGACATGACAATTGTAAGATTTTATTTTCTTCAAAATATTGCAGTCAACAAATTATGATATTATTTGTCTAGATATTGTTGAATTTCTGTTTAGCATTGCCGCATAAGAATTGTAACAATATGTTACGGTCTATATATCAAAAATTTATACTCCCGTCATAAAATATTAGAAACATCGGTGCGGCTATTTTCAGAGGATGGGAAGGGGGTCGTGTCGACATATGATTGAGGAAATCCGAATCGATTTCGCTATGATTGAGAATTTAATTCAGTCAACTAACCCTATGCAACATATGATTTCTAGTTTAGCCAATTGGGAAATTCAACTTAATAAAAAATATAGTGGAAAAGTATCGCAATGTTCCATGAGCAGAAAGCTCTGAATAAGATTATGAATCTATATGCAGTACGAGCTGCTAAAATATTTTTTAAAAGATAAAATAAGGAAATTCGGTTTTCGTCATAAATGATGTAGTACGTAGTGGCAGAGAACAGAGCTGCAACAAAAATTCAGAACTGTTGTTTGAAATTGAGAAAAGGAAAATGCATCATTACAAGATGTTCTGTTCCGAACGTCAATAAATTCTAATTATCGTACATGAAAGTTCTATTCACCATTCTTATACCTCTATGTTAACCCTTCCTAGTCACACTTCCTTTTTGTGACGTCGAAGTCACAGTGGGTCCGTGAGACCCAAGTGACTTTGAACTGTTATAAATAATAAAGTAACGCATTGAGCTATACAAAAAAAATATCAGGTATAGTTGGAACCTTGTTTGATGCAACAACGTTGGTCCGGAATGAAAAATCAAATATTCAATATGCAAAAAAAAGTTCGTGAAAAATGACTTTTTTTATAAAAATGACTGTAAGTTCCATAATTTTTGGTTCAAAAAAAAAGAAAAGTAGTTTTGTAATCTGGAAAGAATGTACTTTCAAGTAGTACCAATGGTTTTTGCGGATCTTCCAAAAAGTATATTTATTTCGTCTGACGAAGATGGGATTTGGCATGAAAAAATCGACTGCTTGGGCTTAAGCACATGCATGTTTAATTATCAAAAAAATACGTACTGCATAGAAATAAATGAATAATAGGGCGAGTACATAAGTTATATTGTAGTAATAAACAAAAAAAAACATTATTATTCGATTCCGTTAGCACATTCCGTGCACCGATACGCCCGGTGGTCGTCGCACATGGGGCGCTCGCAGCTGGGACACATCTGAAGTGTCTTGCGATCAAATCGTCACGTATTGTACGAGAACGCAGAGAATACGCCATACCGACCTAACTTTAAACGTTGAAATTTCGCTTCATTTTTGAGAAAAAAAATTCTACTTTCGTATAGACGTATATTTTACTTACCTCAATCAATTTCACACAGAAAAAACAAAAAAAAATTTACTCCAAAAAAATTATTTTCGCCGTTGTACTCACACTGGGTCTCATAGACCCACGAATTTTGCACGGTCTGACTCCGACAGGTACCACGTTGCGACTAACAGCCCGATTCGAAATTTACCTTTTGTTTACTGTTGTCGAAGAACTAAAGTAATGTTTCATGGCGCTGCAACCCCTAATTTGTCGATTTTAGGGACCCATATTCCAAGTCAAAAAAAGGGCTGGATCTCGGAGACCCAGAGTGACTAGGAAGGGTTAAGGATGACGCAATATAGGGTATGGGATTATTTTCCCACAATCATGATAAATTGAACCAACGGTTCATACGTTGGTTTTTAGGCGCAGTCGCGAACATATCGCCTCGTATTTATGGAACAAATTATATTTTTCATCATCTTTCAATAACAATTTATCGAAATGTCAAGACACGTATACCCAGATGATGAAGGTACACGAGGCAAAATAATATTGGAGGACGAGTAAGGTTTGAAATATTCTTTTCACCATTTGATTCTCCTCTTTCAGACGAATGTATAATCCCATGGATATTGGAAAATTGACGATGTCATGAGAAGAGTTGTGAGGAATCTACCCCAGTCAGGAATTTTTAAACATTTCGGTTGAGAAAATTCGCGAAAATAGCTTTTATTTTGCTTGTTCAGTTAGAATAGGCTCCACACGGCATACGATTGCTCGAGACTAAATCCCTGTACCTGCCCGGCAGCTCACAGAGTGGGATAACCTGGAACGCTTCGGTGCTCTATTGTATCTCCTGAATTTATTCCTTCGTAGGAAAATTTCTATATGTATATACCTCGGTAGTAACCTTGTTCATATTCAGGATTTAGTATAAGAGACAGTGTAGAGGTGTACGCCATACCGAGCTGTTATATGTGACACTATAATTTCTTCTGTTTTCGTATATGTTTACTGTTTTCTCGAGCATTTTCGTGCTATTGATTGTTGCTGTGATTTCAAATTAATTGTTAATAAAATGCCGAAGGAAATTAGCAAAGAAGAACAGAAGAACAGTGATGACATTTTATGTCGACCACAGACACTAAAATCTCCAAATGAATCTACGAAAGACAAAGCGGAAAACGCAGAAACCAGCACCAGTGCACTAGCTGAGAAAATTAGGAGCACTGAAACTGTTGATTCTGATGTCGATTCATCTGTCAGGTATCATTCAGGGAATTACAGAACCATGAAATTGTTACGAAACCTTTTTTTTCGTATCAAGAGATCATTTATACTTCCACGAATATTTTGAGCGTTGAGTCTCTTCAAAATTCAAATCAGTTGCAAAGTTACAGCAACCAGAAGTGAACACGTCAGAGATCCGAGACTCAACTGGCGCTTGACTATTACGTATCTGTCCATCTTGAACAATAATGTAATTAGTTTGGAAAGAACTTACAACAATTCGGATAATTTCATAGTCATAAATTCCGACTCGATTGTATATATTCTATTTTGGTACTACACTATAGATTAGGGTACTGGAAGTTGAATCTGTTTCACACTATATCCTCAGAATATGCAGTTATCCTTGTAAAGCAGTAGTATAGATATCGCCACACGTATATTCCACGAACGATGTGTCTTATGATTCATTGATAGCAAAATACTGTTGAAATATCGAAGAGAGTATATCTAAACTGAGAAAGTGGGCGAAAAGCAGTTGAATGTACGTGTCGAAGTATATAGCGACTACCTGTCAGTCGTTATCCATGGGTAATCAAGAAGCTACTATCGATTCGAAAAGTCCTGGCCCTTTTTCAAAAATAAGCATGATTCATGTAAAAAAAAAGAACTTTCATTTCGCAATACTTGATGATGAATGAATGAGGTATTCTTCGAGTCCTATCCAAAATTCCAAATTGATAAAATTAGTATATTACAGGAAATATAAACAATAATCGGCTGAAAAAGTTGTTTTTTTCGAGGTACAAAAATGAGCATCATCTTCAGATGGATATAGAGTCGTAATGAAGCATTATACCCTTTCGGTGATTTCTTTCGATGGAAAATGAAACCGTTATAAAGACAATGACAAAAAAAATTTTTTTTCCATAAATTTTCATTTAATTCGATGACAAAAATGAATATTTATCTTCGCTTCGGATGGAGATACAAGTTTTATTCAGATTCTCAATTATAGCGGATCAAATTTTGAGGAATATTTTGAGAATATAAAGGAGATACAACTTTGATTCAAATTCTCGATTTAAACGGATTAAATTTCGAGAAACATTTTGAGAGTATTTCTAAAAGTTCAATCCACTTAATCAAAAATTCGAATCAAAGTTGTATCTTCATCCGAACCGAAGATAGATATTCATCTTTGCCATTGAATTCATTAGAAATTTATGAAACAGAAAAACATTTTTTCGACATTGCCTTTATGAAGGTCTCATTCCCCACCAAAAAAAATCACCGAAAGGCTATAACACTTTATTACGACCGTACATCCATCTAAAGTGATACTCATTCTTGTACCTCAGAAAAACCACATTTATCAACAGATTATTGTTCATATTTCCTGCAAAGGAAAATACCTAATTCATTCATCTGTAAGTATTGCGAGATGAAAGTATCTTTTTCTGCATGAATTACGCTCATTTTTGAAAAAAGGTCGGGACTCTTTGTCTGGATAGAAGTACCAGCACATCAGGTAGAAGATTGAAGGGACGTAAACCATCGATTTTTATGTAGATGCATCTTTTCACTACCGATTAATTAATTTTTATGTGTAACAGAAGTTTTTAATGTGAGAAATTTGAGCTCATTCCCATCCGAATTACGAACAAAATCTGGATCGACTTGATTGCAGTTACATCATAGGTTGCCGATTGATTTCTGCCGAATTTCTTTCCGTATGTTTTTGCTTCGAACCTTTCCAGTCTTTCACATCGGAGTATCTCAACTGTTCTTTGAAATATTAGGAGTCCCATTAGTGAAGTTTTGAGCATACACAATAAATGTTCCAAATATATTTTCCGGATCATTTAACGATTATTCATTCGGGAAATTTCCATAAAGCACTTTGTCATCATTTTCCTCTCATAAATCTTATCGCACATCAGCAATAACTCGACCTTTTTATTAGTTCCGCGACACTTTCGGTCGCTTCACTAAGAGGACAAACCCAGTTGGGACAACTCAATTTTTCAATTTTATCTGACTATTCACTGAAAATAATTTGATTAATTTTTTTGAAAATAATTTCCGTGTTCTGTATCCCGACTCCAGAAACATCAATAAATGAAGCTGCATTATCCCTCGAAACGTATTTGTATACTTTTTCCCCTAAAAAATTTCGGACATATAATAAAAAACCATGGCCAGTAATTATTTCAATTTATAGCCAAGAAGAAATACGCAAAATTTCGACGTCTCAACTGGGTCTGTTCCCTTGAGGTGGTTCCCCCGCGACAATCCAGTCCAAAAGTTTTGGATTAGTACTATCCGTAAGCACATAAGCTGTACTATAACTGTACGCTATCTTTTCGCCACGTGACAATGCTGCGTCCACTACCACGCCCCCTATACGTATATACACAAACTATGAGATACAATTCTGTATGGGAATGTGACAACGTCGCGTTATTCTTATTCTTGTTCATCTGAATTATTTATTTGAATTATGCTATAAAATTTATTCTTTCATGTTAATGTCTATCAATTATTCTTATGGAACAATATTTGAGAATGGATCTCCTTGAAAGTATCAAATTGATTTGAAAATTTCCGCCATTTTCTTTGACATATTACTTGTGACAACGTTGTGACATCGTTTTCATGCCACTATAGTTATCATCTCCCCTCCACAGAAATTAATCGTTAGACTGAGTCATTGATTACAATTTTTGATCGAAACTACGTGGTAAATAATTCTTAGGTTTTTTTTTCATATCATCTCAATGTAGTATTCTAAGTCATATTAGTTTTTCATAGAGATAGTGAAAGTAATTCATTGATAAATAAAGATCAATTGATCATTTTCCCACGCTTCCCACGCTTCCCCCATACAACGTGGACAAATTATGTCATTTTCAATTGCAAATATCTCAGGTCTGATGTTGTGAACCATCTTCAAATTTCAACAACATGTGTACTATACATTTGGTTGCTTATATTCTGAGTTTTAAGGAATTCTTGAAATATTGCATTCATCGTACTACCTTAAGGAGGTACTATCGATACTTCAGAGTCAAAATAGCGTTTGTAATTTTTGCTGAATTTTCATCTCCAAATAGAGACTAAAAATATTATCTCAATT
>JABMBR010005700.1:0-13871 GCA_018881525.1 Meteorus sp. PSUC_FEM 10030008
ATATATATATATATATTCATATACTCATTCCCTGAATGTCCTTGCTATCCTCACTTTTCATCTACCCTTCTCATCTTCTCTTAGATGTTCAGTGGGATTCAATCCAACCAATACGTCCAATGGACGAATCTCAATCCCATTAAGATGCTTGAACAGATGAAGCGATTGCCATTTATCTTTCCTTTCAAAACGTTGGAAGAATACATGAAGAGGTCTGGTATAACGAATGGATATCAGAGTAAACCTTGTTTGGATCCTTTTGATCCCGATTGTCCGGATACTGCACCGAATAAAAATACACATCAGGTATTTTCATGACGAAATCACCACTGTTTCAGACATAAATTCGAGTATAAACTTTCGTATCATATGAATTCCCGGAATTATTTTGCTATTCTCAAGATTCCCAATATTTGTTCAAACTGAAAATGTTATGTTCATCAATTGACGGCAGATCCCAGACATTGCGGCGGAATTAACAGGTGGTTGTTATGGATTCGCAGCGAATTACATGCATTGGCCAGAAGAACTCGTAGTAGGCGGTGCACAACATAATAAAACAGGCCATTTGGTACGAGCTGCTGCTCTACAAACTGTAGTACAATTAATGGGTGAACGTGAACTTTATGAATTTTTATCGAACGATTATAAAGTACATCATATTGAGTGGTCACAAGAAAAAGCATCTCAAGTACTTAATACATGGCAAAGAGAATTCAGCAATCGAATAAAGAGACAGCAACAACAAGTAAAAATGAGTGGTTCACCTGTCATTTACAATTTTTACTCCTTCAGTACCACGACAATGAATGATATACTCGACAAATACAGTGAAGTTTCCGTTTTGAGAATTGCTATCGGCTGTGGATTAATCGTGAGTATACTGCATAACATAGTCATACATATATATTCACATGTTCGTTAAAAATCTGATATATAAATTCGATGATGCGTTGATTTCAGTTAGTATATACAGGTTTGACTATGGTTCGATGGAAAGATCCCGTACGTTCTCAAGCGGGTGTTGCAATCGCCGGCATTATACTCATATGTGCAACAGTTGTTGCTGGACTCGGATTTTGTGCTCTCTTAGGGATTCCATTCAATGCTATAACAACCCAAATTGTGCCGTTTTTGGCGCTCGGGCTTGGTGTGCATGATATATTTCTTTTGACTCACACATATGCAACAGAATTATCGCCATACAGCACAAATGAAGAGGAAACAAGGCCTCTCTCCACAAAGTTATCATCATTATCATCATCATCATCATCATCATCATCATCATCATCATCATCATCATCATCATCATCATCATCATCATCATCGGTAGCAGTATTATCATTCTCATCACGAGATAATAATATTGAAACAAACACAGTGCTCAAGCGAACTGGGCTTTCTGTATTACTGAAAAGCCTAAGTAATGTTTGCGCGTTTTTTGCTGCCGCACTCATCCCAATTCCCGCATTGAGAGTCTTCTCTCTACAAACTGGCATCCTCACACTCTTCAATCTTGCTGCTATGTTAGTTGTTTTCCCGGCAATGGTAAGTCTCGATCTCCGTAGGAGAAGATCTGGCCGCTCGGATATTTTCTGTTGTTGTTTACCTGCTATTTCCCACGGGAAGAGAGATAACACTGCGACTGGCAGACCACACATTTCAAAACAACCAGTATGTAATCTAGTATCAACCAATCAGCAAGGAGCATTCACCTATGTATTGAATAATACCAATGAATTGTGGGCGGCAGATGATAATAACGCGGTCAACACGAGCCATATAGAGAGTGGCTGTCGTAAAGATCAGGAAAAAAAACTGAAATCCCGGGGAGTACGGAAAAAAAGCGTCCGGAGGGAAGATGGAACTAACAATGGAAATGATATTAAAAATGCAGCCAGATCAATGAAAGAGGTAAAAATAGCCAATGAAGAAATAGAAGTGAATTTGAAAGAGGAAGAGGCAGAAGGTGAAGGGGATGAACTGGATGAAGATGGAAAGGATAATAGTGCTGGGGTTGGAAATGGGAATGAAAATGGTAATCACAATGGGAATAAAGATTCGAATAGAAACGGAAATGAAAATCGGAGTGCAAGCGGAAATAGTAGTGGAAATAGTGAAGGTGATGGAGACAGCGATAGGGATAAAGATGTAGATAGGAATGGGAATGGGGTCAGAGATAGGGATGGAAACGGTAGAGAAGATATGGAAGAGAATGTAATTGCGAAGGATGAAGACGATGACGAGGAAGGCAGGCGAAGAGTGGGTGGTAGATGTTCACCTGCGAAGGGGAAGATTAGTTCAACACAGGCTATCTATCATCAGCAGGAATCAACACGACAACACAATAATCGAGCATCACTGCCACATGAAATCTACTGGCCAGATCATGATCATGCAAAACAACGACGGTATCAGCATCGATACGAACATAAAATACGTTATTCCGAAAAAAAAGTTGTGGTCGGGCATGTTGGTGATGAGTGTCTTAGATTTTCATTAACGCAGATAGCTTCGGAACATTATGCACCATTTGTTACGAAATCTAGCACTAAAGTGTTTGGTATGATGTTATTTGCTGCTATTCTTGGTGGTAGCATGTGGCAAGCATTAAAGATCGATAATGGATTGGAACTCGGTGATTTAGTACCGCAAAATTCTGAAGAACACTCATTTCTCACGGCTCAAGCTAAATATTTTGGATTTTATAACATGTACGCCGTCACTGGACGAGATTTCGAATATCCGAACAACCAAAAACTTCTTTATGAATATCATGATGCTTTCATGCGTATCAAAAATGTAATAAGGAATGACGATGGTGGGCTACCAAAATTTTGGCTGGATTTGTTTCGTGATTGGCTCAAGGGATTGCAATCAGCATTTGACAGGGATTATAAGAATGGGTGTATTACTCAAGAACGTTGGTACAAAAATGCAAGCGATGAAACCATTCTTGCGTACAAATTACTAGTCCAAACTGGCCATGTTGACAATCCAATCGACAAGACATTAATTACTCAAGTACGTCTTGTGGATTCCGAGGGTATTGTAAATCCTCGAGCGTTCTACAACTATCTCAGTGCATGGACGTCTAATGATGCTTTAGCATATGGAGCTTCGCAAGCCAACTTACGGCCTGAGCCGAGACAGTGGATTTTCACGAACGATCATGAACTGAAAATACCGAAGAGTATGCCGCTCACATATGCACAAATGCCATTTTATCTCCATAAATTGACTGATACGGATGAAATTACAGAATTGATTGGGAGTGTCAGGAAGTTGTGCAGAAAATTTGAGGAACGCGGCCTACCAAATTTTCCATCCGGCATACCATTTCTCTTTTGGGAACAATACATGGAATTGCGGACAGGCTTGATGATTTCATTATTGTCCGCATTAGGGGCGGGTATTATTATTGTTGGTGTCCTCTTATTGAACGTTTGGGCGGCATTATTGGTTGGTATAGCACTTGCTGGTGTTGTGTTGCAATTATTGGGTGTTATGGGGATAGTTGGAATAAAATTAAGTGCGGTACCTGCGGTATTATTAGTGATCAGTGTTGGAATTTCTATACATTTCATTGCTGACATTTGTTTAAGTTTCGTGACAAGCGTTGGCAGTAATAAAGATCGGAGAGTACGTCTTGCACTGGAACATATGTTTGCACCAGTTATTCATGGTGCCATTTCGATACTATTGTCGATAATTATGCTTGCCTTTTCCGATTTCGAATTCATAGTGCGATATTTTTTTTTCATTTTGCTATGCCTCATAGGCATTGGGCTTCTCAATGGTTTATTCTTCTTTCCCATTTTGTTGTCCTTAATCGGTCCATCGGCAGAAATCATACCCCCTTATAATCATCCAGATCGAATATCAACACCTACACCACCAGCTTCGCCAGTTCTAACGAGAAGAAGACGATCTAAACCTCCAATAGAACCACTGAGAAGAGCACATAAAATTGATAATTCCCAATTACATACAGAACCGTCATTGACAACAATAACGGAGGAGCCAAACTCATGGCATAGCACTCAAGAATCTTGTATTATTGTACAACCGGAAGTCAAAGTTGAAACAACATCGACATGCGGAAACCAGGTATGTATATGCTTGAAAATATATGCTCATTGGCGAAGGCTATTCTCAATAAGCATCACATATGCTGTGCACTCCAATTTCTCCTACTATGCTGATGAATTATCATGTGATGCTACCTGGGAATAGATACGCCAGTGATCGATACTCGAAAATATATATCATGAATTATATGTCATTTCTTCTCATTATTCAATCGAATACCAGAATTGTAACGGATCTGATGGTGACCGGACATCACCATTGTTGTCAAAATCACATATTACTACCACTAAAGTGACTGCCACGGCTAACATAAAAGTACAGGTGCACGCGCCATTATCGAGTAAGTAACATCATTCATGTAAAACAACAATTTGATACAATAGGTATTCATGGGTGATACTGTCTATTTATGGAGTTCTGAGACAATATGCGAGTGCTCGAGCGGATATCTGTATCACTATCGTGTTTATTTGATTATTTTCAGGTGGAATAATAGATCGTGGTGAGAAATACCGTCATGTGACGTTGGCAGATTGTAGAAAAAATACTCGTGGCAGCACGAACATTTAGTCAGAAGCGTAATCTAGTAGAAGGAAGATCAACTGTGGTCTGATGGTTACTAAACATCGTAACTATTGGGAAACGTTAATAATAGTTCAAAAAAGTCATTTTATCATCAATCATTAATATAATAATGATAATTCCAATTGTATTTAAGTGCAATATATGTCATTGCACAAGTATAATTCAAAATTGTATACATCGAAGGCTGACTAGATTAACTCATTAATCAGAATTTATATGATTATTTTGTATCATACATGTCATTATCAATAATCGTAGATTTATTATCGTTTCTTTTCGAAGGATTCGTATTTTGTATATAAATTAATATTTTGATCCAAGGCGCGTCCAATTGCCAGAGATTAAAACGAAAAAGATAACGAAAATGTTGGGGTGCCTGTAAGATGGTATCTAAAGCTGACGAAATGTAGATCAAGTTGTTACCAAATGCCTGATTGGCATTGAGATGATAAGCATTTGTGTCTATCACGTAGAACGCTACTCAACTATATTTTAGACCAATATGCAGACTAATCTTGTATCAGGGCAGCGCTTTTCATCCATTCAGAATGGTTTTCCAATAAAATATAGTTTTGTAGTTATGTTCGTATATTTACAAACGTGAGTGAGAAGTACTAAGTTATATGATTGTGCGTGCGTGTGAGTGTGTGTATATTTATATATGTGTACAGATGCATTCATACAGCATGCAAATTTGATATGAATGAGGAGTTATTTATTATTTATTATACCAATTTTGTTCAATTAAAATGAAGAATTGTTTTTGTAAATTTGTAAAAAGAGAAAACTTATTCGTATTAGATGATAGATTTTGGTGAAATCGAGTTTTGCTACTACCATAAACGACCAGGTAGTGATCCCTCAACATAAAATGATAATATATGCCGATTATGTATTTATTATTAGCTTTTTCCTATAATTTGAGATATGATTTTGAAAAGTCGACAGGTCTCATTCATGCTCAAAACATACTTGTCACTTTCCATTTTCATTAAATTGATTGGATATACACTATTTACTCATCCTTTCATACATTCCGAACGCGAAACACTGCAGATTCTTTCATCATGTCGATATTAACATAATAATTTTTGTTTATCACATTGGATCATCCATTAGACACATATAAAGGTGTACTGAAAATTATATACGAAAACGAATATTCCAAACGTTATTCATGTGATGAAAATAATGGAATCTTGTATATGTATACCATATACAAAAAATGAGATATTTGTCATCAATTAAGCCGGATACAACTCAAAATAAAAAAAGGGACTCGTATATACTACGGATGCAAATGAATTGAGTCAGCAGCATATATCTTTTGAATGTAAATTTTTGAATACACTGCGCTATGAATTGTGATATTACGTATATGTGCATTCTACAACAGTATCTGTGACTTAAGGAGGTTGCCTCAGTACGTAGCTAGTCATAGATTTTTAGTCGCCAACTTGAGTAGGGTAGTATGTAAACGTGACAATGCCGCAAATACGTCTCTTTAGTGCGCATCCGCACGAATGAGTGTCATGGCTGTGTACGATAGTTGTAACACTCACCTCATGTATGAGATAGCTCGCTTTCAAATTTTGCGCCATGACCTATAATACTGCGGTGTTGCCACATGTGTGAATTGCTGGAAAATCTCGACGATTTTTTCGTTATTTCTTCCAACAAAACCAAGCTTCGCATGTTTTTAAAAAAAAAAGATGTTTATAAGATATTCGTTTATATATCTTTCAAATTTCACCAAAATCTGTTTGTCAATTCCAACGTGATAAGTATAAAACTGAGTCAAAAGCACAGATTCCCATAAGATGCCATGTAAAATGCATCAAAATAAAATCATTAATATCTCCTTTCAGAGCACACAGAGGTAACAGAAATTTAACTAAGTCATTTTTGGAAGGGTTTTGACGTCTCTGCAAATTTTCGTCATTTTCTGTTTGTCAATTGATTTAGTTAGGCAACCTCCTTAAAGGTAATTCTTGTCATTATTCGCATGGAATTTGAGTATATGTGGGTAAGTACAAATGTAGACAAACGGTAGTTCATTATCGATAACAGTAATGCATATCACTTCACTAATGACAAGAATATAAGAAAAACACAAGAATCAATATCACTTCAGATAATCAAAAAAAAAAAAAATGAAGTAATAGTATGCAATTAACAATAAATGAAATTTGTGGGATGTCGTTGTTGATACTGTTCGTTTTGTCGTCTGATTACTTATTACTCTCACTGTACATTGCATAACATCCCAATGATGAAAAAAATGTTTTAAAATTCAATTCCTTGGATCAAATACAAAAATTATATTGACAATTTTAAGATACTGTATATGGAGACTATACACTGTGTGTATACACCCTATGTGTATGGAACAATTGTGCTCTATAATAGTAGGTTCATAGTTATGGAGACTATACGGGTGTTAACGGATGAATATATTCGCATGAAAAGTAGGAAATATATGAGATGTTTTTAGACTCAGATTGGCGTTACGATAATGTGAAGCGATCTTGCGCTACCTCACGCCGGGAATCAGAATGGGACAAGCAGAGATGGCTGATTTTGAGTAGAATTTACGCCCTCCACACAGCCAAATTAACGGAGAATAATCCGTCAGTCTGGTTAGTCCGCATGGGCTATTTGCCATTGGATTGGCCGCATAGAGAGGGTAGATCCTACTCACGATCTGCCATTACTGGGGACCAGTGATGCCGAAACGTGGGATTTTTCTGCCTCTTCCATACGCCTCATTTATACGTGCTTCAGGCACGCGAGGCGCTTGGAAAAGGTAGAAAAATCCCACGTTTCGGCATCACTGCTGGGGACAAGCAGCTTCGCCCAAAGCAACATCATAGCATATTGATTACTTAGTAGTAATACAGTAATACTACCGTCATTCACATCATATCCAATGAAGCCAGATCGCTGTCGGAAACACCTCCACTTTTCGGCCTTTTCAATCGATTCTACATTGGTTTAGCCGGAAAGTGGGGGAACTTTTCGGCAGCGATCTGGCTTCACTGGTTATATCCATCTATCACCAATATTATATTTACATAGAGGGAGTAGAACGCCCATCTAACCTACAAATATAAAAGTCCGATCTTCAACCAACACCAATACAACAGTGAATAACCTTCACACACCATATCCGCATACAATATAGATCTGCAAATATTCCATGAATTATCATTACACTGTGTGTCAATGACAATATCCAAAATATTCGACAATATGCTCGTGAGATTCTCTAGGTTGTTCATCATCATTATATAAAAGTATAATCATATATATTCGAACCACTGAAAGTACCCATTATTCCAGACTTACCTTGCATACAATCAACACATCCACCACAAGAGCTATATCAACAACCAACAATTCAAGTCCGCTGTATTTCCGGGCTACAGATACTCTTTAGTACGTACCAATCAATTTCTCAATATTCAATTGCAATAATTTTCATACATAACTCATTGCAATCAGTGGTGAACCACTTAAAAAGAAGAAGAGGCTCGATCCAGCAGTTATACGAAACCGAGAGGAACGCAAAAAGAGAAAATTGGAAAAGCAAATTCGTCGACTGGAGAAACACGCTAGACAATTGAAGCCCATTGGCGAAGTTGAAGTTCCATTCAAACTAATGGATGAAAAATTGCAAGTTCTACGAATAATCATTCATATGGGAGAAACAAATATCTTATAATCCATTGATCATTTTCCATTAACAGGAAAAGAACTCGGGACAAGATGCAGCTATCACAAGACTTGTTGGAACAGCGGGTGTTGCTTGAAAAAAAATGGATTCAATATAAAAGAGACCAACACTCTCATGATATGCATATTATCGATACAATACTTCTGTCTCAGAAAAAGGCATTAGATGAGCTTGAAGCAGAATCGGATCAACTTTATCAGGCAGCAATCGAATTCGATACATATATGTTACCACATCTTTCAAGTACGCCAGCAGCATTAGTCAAAACTCCACCCATTGTGACCTATTCGAGCCCAGATGGAGATTATTTGAATATCAGTATCAAGTTTGATGGCGATAAAACCGTTGATTAAGTCCAATGAATAAAGCACTCATGTCACAACACGACCAAAATAACATCCGTATAGTTATCAATATTAGCATAAGTACCCAGCGGCGTTTTTCATAGTAAGGAAATCTACCCTTCTACCCGTTTTTTGATATTTCTTCATTATTCATTTTCAACGTCATTCCAACTCATTAATATGCTAACCAACAAGTGTCAATCAATACAGCCGGTCAACTGATAAATTCGACAAGATAGAAATTATGTAGTGCACAGGAAATATTGTGTAGTCCTAATACACATCGACGTCCCTATTAGTACCCTTCAACTATAAAACAACTTCTACGTTCAAATTTCCAAGTCACTCATGAATCAACACTTTATCAGAATACCGGTGTAATATCAGAACAATGCAACATCCTCGTAAAGCTATAACACTCGTTATATTGATCGCATTTCAACCCTTGTAAGTATACAAAATTGATCTAGTGTAACTATTTGATTCTCCAATTTATTAACCATCGCAATTACGGTAAAAGGTATCTTCATTCTCTTTCTACAATTCGTGTCCGCGAATCTGAAAGAACAACTGAGTGCCATGGCTGCATGAACCAGTGTGACAAATGTGATTATGGAGTAACCATTTCCGCGCAATGCGGAGTCTTGCAATGCCGCAAGGTACAATAACATCCATGACGAGTATTTAGAAAACAGCATGTTTAGATTTATAGACACATACATGATTAATATCATTTCATTATCATTCAGGGTCCAGACGAGCATTGTGGTGTTCACGATAAAGGGGTTTGTGGTGACGGCATGATATGTCTGTGCGAACGTTGTATAGGCTGTAGTATTGATACTCTTGAATGCTCGGACCCCCATATCGATCATCCCTGTTTGCCTATGTCACAATATCACGGTACAAATCATCATTCACATCAGAAGGATTTGAATCATTACAACGAATTCTTATTCTGATCAAATCAAGCAGACTCAATTGAATAGCAGAACAATTTGCCCTGTTATGCGTATCGCGTGCAACCGATATAATATTAACAATATATAATTTATACTCATACAATAATTTAACATCTATATAACATTGCTTATTACATTGGAAATAAAGAATCTCAAATTTCTTCATCCATGTGTTCATTCGCAATATTTGCCGCCATAAAAACTTTATCGCAGTCAGCAAATGATGATGATGATGATGATGATGATGATGATGATGATGATGATGATGATGATGATGATGATGATGGTGATGATAATGACGATGATGGTGGCAGTGGCAATAAGTCAATGCATTCATCAACAGTATCAACTTTCAATAGTTGCTTTATCGGTGTCACCGACAATTCATCAGTTATTTCCTGTATAATTACCCCTTGCTTTGAAGAAGACGATGTCATTGGCAGCAGTTCTCTATTGCGATTTTGTCGGACAAATATGACACCACCCTTGGTCGATAGATATGAGTCATCTATAGTGAATTTGCTCACAATGGTATTCCAACCGCAATAGAAGACAGGATATCGTGAAAACCACTTCATATCATTATACAATTCATTAAATCCAATTATATGGTCAATATTTTCAGTTCCCAGAGTTGTTTTCATGGCTAAAATTTTTGTACATCCATTACTATTGTCATTCCGTAATATCATCTTTTCAATTTTTCTTATCTTCTTCAATATATTAAACTCCTCATCATGGACTGAAACGTGATAATCGTGCAACGGTAGGACAATCCAATCGTGAAATTCGCCGGTGTGCCGTAGTGTGCTATTTTCCGCCGTACTACGATGAATTGTTGAAACCATATCGTCTTCATCTATAGACATTGTAATAGTACGTTCTATTACGGCATTCTCGCGACATAATCGTTTTCCAACATGATATCTTTGGGAATCATCCCGAAGTGTGTGTGTGTTCCTACCAGAACGCTCTATCATCTGACTTTCTCCACACTACGAACAGAACAATTGTGTGAATTTCATATAAATATATATAAATCTAATTTGTTATAATACGAAATCGGTCATGCTTACTTGCAGATATTTATCAATCACCATATCGGTACTAATAGTTGTTTGTGTAGGATTTTTGTCAATCATCATTTCCGATTGATATCTCCGTCTTGCGAGAAAACCTCGTATACCTACAGACACGATTCATCACATTACTGAATTTTTCATTATATATGTGCATATGACATCGGAAGGAGGAGTATATTATTCGACCCAAAATATCATATCGCCATTCGTTTGACTCACATGCTTGAATTTTGATAATAACCACAGCAAAATGTGATTCAGCATACTGCTCTTGCCCGGTAAAATCGTCACTACAATTCATTATCCCGATATTCTCACCAGTTACTTTGACTAATGATGTGTCTTCCTCTTTTTGACGTCTCATATCTCCAGGATTTACCCTTTGCGTTGTACATCCACTTTCTGGTAGCGAAACATCACCGCACAGTGTATTGAACTCACGATAAAAGTCATCTGATTCTACGAAATTTCGCGAAACATGATTGTTCTCAATGATTTCCCCCTCTCGTATCATCTTCATGTTTATGTGCGAGTCGTTCGCATTACTTTCGGAATTGGACACTTCTCTGTCATACTGATCGGCACCATATTGATGGCTGGATGATGGACTTTCAACTGCTGAATTCGTATTATCGTCACATAGATCGTCCTCATTAATTTTGAATGACGAAATCGTCATATCTTGAAGAGAATCGAGATTCAATTCGGGAATGAATGGCCTAGTCGGATCATCCAGAGACAAACTGATTCCATCTGTGAGGGTCGTTTCTTTCGCTTCATTCGAAGATTCGCACATTCCAATTGAGACGCTACAATCATTTCCAGTTTCAGGAAGTTCAATACGTGATGCGGATTCCCCAACAATTGCATCAGTTATACTTGTCTCTTTTATTGATGAGCTTTCATCAGATTGATCTTGATGATTGTCGCACTGCTTTATGTTTGTGGTTCCATGATTTTCCAATCTCATCACACATTCGCGTTTGATTCTCTTGTGCATTAGTGTATCAGTATTTTCTCCACCAACTTCATTTCTGTAGCAAAATTCATCTATGGAATCTTCTTCTTCATCAATAGAATCGAGTTCTTCGTGCTGATGATGTAATTTCACCACTCGATTCATCATTGACGATATTGTTGACAGATCATCGACCAAGGCCTCCATAACATGGTGCAGAGGTCCTGCGACAGGTGTCGTCATCGCTGTTGTTGTTGTTGTTGTTGTTGTTGTTGTCAATGTCATCTTAATTGTCGTTGCCATTTCTTCACCAAAAGTATCGAATGGCGACTTCTCATTGTCACAATCATACTTTGGTGAAACGATTTCCGATATTGTCTTCAATACACCCTCATTGCCGCATGTTAAATTTTCTTGTGGTAATTTGCTCATGGGGAAGTTGAGATCATCACCTTTGAATACTCCAGTATTGTTTTTCAATTTTCCTCTATAATTGATATTATGTGGAGCGCGCTGTTCATACAAATTCGTCATGGAAGTTTTCGTGAGATCTCGGTCATTCGTGTGTATGATCATATCTCCTACTGATTCCATTGATTTCATGTTCTCAATAAATTCTTTTGCACGATCAAAATGCTCTTCAGAAGAGGACGGCAAGAGTGGCAGCGTGAAATCTCGGGCCGTTTTATCTAATCGACTAATCATGGGCACGTTCTCCATTATACCATCAATTATCACAGGTGGAAGACTTACCATTTGCGGAATATTTTTTGAACCATCAACTATATTGATCTGTCGTGTCACATTGTTGCCTAATGATAATGCAATTTTCTTTGTTGATGATAATATGGTCGCCGGGTGCACTGATGGTAGTGTAGACGGTATCGTAGTATTATTTGTTTCAAAGGTGCCTTGCACACTACTATTGTGAGAGCCATCAAGAAAATTCACTGAAATATCAGAAAGAAGATCGTGTGTCTTACTTAACATGACTTGTAATTTGTTTGTGACTGATCGTTTATCATGAGATACAGAATCCGCAGAGTGTGGTCGATAATAATCGCGGTGATTAACGAAGAGGTTTGATGAAATATCTTCAAGGAGATGTCGAGTCTCATAAAGTCTTGCTTCAATACTTTTTTTTTCAGCATCATAATTTTTACGCACTACGCCAGATTTTTCGTTCGAGATCGCACTAACGGTATTCTCAATCGCTATCATATGACTCATCCCTTCGACATCGTTGAGACAACATGCATCAGAAGACTGATTTACTACATGTTCCATAACTTTATTTATATTTGAACTCAATTCAATGGTGTCTTCCGATTCCTTGCTGAAATTCTCCTTCAGTACAGTCTTCACACTAGTTCCCGGTTGCGTTTTCATCGGTATCATTCGACAGATTGTTCTATCTACATTTGCACTGTCCGTTCTCTGACACTTCAATGGTTTCATCATCGCTACTTTTTCATCTTCATTCTTATCATTTTTTACCTTTGATTCTTTCATGATATTTCCAGACCATTCATTGACATTGCTAGAATTCGCCATAACTGTTTTATGGCGATTGTTTGAGTGCAATCGATGATCATCTCGCTTCCGTAACAAATTTTCAAAATATTGAGCCGAAAATACATAAATATCATCGGGGCGTTGTTGGATAACCGCTCTAGTGAGACTTTCAACGACTGCTGCCAGCCCTTGTGGAATTCTCGGTGTAACGAAAAAACTATCATTTGTTCTCCGTGATGTATTCACATTTTTTGTCAACATCATCATATTAATATGTATATTATATCAATTCAATATTGCAAATGCAGCACTTTCACTTTAGTTAACTACTCATTCCACTATTCGACATCATCATCGTAATACGGTGAATATCGAAGCACAATATTTCTGTCATCAAGTGCAGCAATATAATTGAACTGCCTCTCGGTACGGTAAAATATCCAACCAAGCGCGTGGAAATTAGTACGATCAATGAATGTCTACATCGATTGATGCAGACAAAATGACCACCGCCTAGTTACCAAACGTGCATGAACTCGCGGCACACACACACACACACACGCATATATATATATATATTTAGCGATGGGTGGCAGG